>JASXSY010001235.1:0-13799 GCA_034509805.1 Sipha maydis | reverse complement strand
CAGTTGGCGTAATATTGTACATTAGATGTAAATGGATTTTAAATATAAAATTGTATAATTAATAAAATAAACAGCAAAATTGCGGCAATGAAAATTACGGAGGTGTAATCGCGCAAATGATTTTCCCATATCGTTAATTTTTCTCTCATCTTATTATGTTCACTCCTAGTAAGTACGATGTATAGAATACATATAATGTACTGTGACTTAATTGTTTTAAACTTCACATATGCACTACAGTGTGCATGGATGTTGTAATTAAGCCTCATTGAATGTGTGGTCGCCTTGGTTGTGTGCAGTTAAAAAGTAATATGTCACCATTATGGTTATTCATTACGCATTTTTTAGATTTGTGTATTATAATCGATTAAATATCTACCAGTAAAAATGTCATCATCGAAATCAAAGTCATTATCTTAGTATACAGTGTGTTTCACTCAAATGGTAACACGTAATATTTCAGTTCAGGGACCGCAGATTGGAATTGGAGTTTTTTCGAGGAGCGAGGGTATAAGTTTTGTCTACTGGGGGGGAGCTGGGGCGATGGGGGTTGCAGTGTGGTGGGAGCTGGGGGTTCTTTTCGGTACTGGGGGGTGTATGGGATATATCAGTGGGGCTACTCATGTGGGCTTGTGTTCGTGGGGGGGGGTTGCTTAGGGGTGTTGGTTAGGGGGGGCTAGCTCAATTGTTGGTACGGATGGTACGGCAATTGCCGAAGTGGGGGTATATTTTAGTGTTTTTTGGGCAGGTTCTGGGAATGTTCTGTTTTTATCATTATTCTGATTGGTTGGAAATCGTTTAATTTATACTAAATTTAAACTTAATTATAAAAATTGAATGTCTTACATTATTTAAATAACCTCTAAACGCATGCCCTTCCAATTTATATTGCTTACCAAAAATAATGGTACATAATGATAAAATACAGAACATTGAAAAGTTAAGAAATTTTTATATTTTGTTAAAACTTAGGATTGCCGTAATTCAGTCAATATTTGAGATAGACAAAAAGTTTAATTATCAAAGTTGATTAAAAAAAAATAGTTATATTGAAATCTGGTGTTGAAAATAGGTGTCGCCAAAAATGTAAGTTTTGTTGCGCATGCGCACAAATAAAGGCCTAAAAATTCAAAAATGATCACAAAATGTGTATTTTAGTATTACCTAGTTCCACGAAAAAACCCCAATTTAATCTGAGGTCCCTGAACTGAAATATTACGTGTTACCATTTGAGTGAAACACACTGTATATATATATTATATTTACACTTGGAGTCGGAATTATTTCGAAATCAATTCTTACACTGATATTTGAAACTCGTTGAAATTTAAACTGATGTTCAGTGGTGTACACTTATGTTTTTACATGAGTATACTTAAGTGGTGTAAATTCGTCATGTTTACGGGGAGGGGGATGAATATTTATACATTTTACCTGTTATCTCCTCCCTCCTATTAATATAAAAGAAATTAATATTAATTTGTATGTATCATAAGTACCTTTCAATTTTATTATTGTGGTAATAAGTCTGATGTTAAAATATTTGTGACTGTGTGCACACACATAGAAACAAATAAAAAATATTAAAATACTTACATCAGAAATAGGCATTATGATTTATTGGTACCTACAATACGAGTATATTTATAAGTTTAATTTTAACAACTGATTCACTTTATACGGCTTAAATCCTAATACATTAAGTTATTCTACTGGCTCAGTTTCAACATTGAACCAAAAAGAAAATTAAACATGAAATATAATCTTTATTACAGAGAATTTATAAAAACTATTGAATATTTTTTTACTAAGGTTTCAAATCTCAGGTATTGTGTTTCTCTGTAATATGTTATTAATTTGTTCAGTGTTGAAAACTTACGTTCTGGAGACGATATCGACAACGGAAAAATGTACTGATACATCAGTTATTTTAAAAGTGTATACTATTGCATATTAAATATTTCATATGGTTAACGGCGCGCTAAGATCGTCATTCTGCGATAAAGTAATATTCGGCCGCTTAGTGGTTTATTATAGTTTTTAACATCAAAATTAAATGCAGTGTGATATATTTGAAATGTATGCAATATTGTTTGTGACGAAGTATCAATACATTATTATCTTAGTTATCCAGCCTATAGGCTTATAATTTAATTTTTATTATATTTATAAAATATAATGTATTATACTTATTACATTGTAATATTAGTGTTGAATAAGTATATAAATGTTAAAATGTGTGTGGCTATTCTTCAAACAAATATAAAATCATGGGAAAGTGGATTTGACGCCCAAATCCTACACACCTCCCTATAACTACGCCACTGGCATTCAGAAATGGTTAGTTAGCGCAGACGCTTTCATGTCAGGTCTACAGGATAATCATTGATTGGTTTTTACAGTACATCTAAGGATGAAAATGCTGTTGACAATAATAGTAATTAGGTTTTCTATAAGTGGTCGATGAATATACCAAGGCCATTCATCGGATCGAATTATTTTCCAGCGATTAGTTTATGGGTTTGTTATATTATTAGAAAATCTTCTTAAATTTTCATTAAAAACCACAATATTATAGAATGTAAATATATATATATAAATATATATATATATATATATATAATTTTGCATTCGAGTTTCGAGTTCTGTTAATGATTTTTTGAAGAACTTATCGCTCCTACACAACATTTTAAACGAAAACCGTTTGGTCGATAATCGTTCGTACGCCTTTGAATATTAGTTTCCAAAAGCCGAATCAGTCTATGGATTGTTGATTGGTACATAGAAATAGTACGAAATATTTCAGTTAGTCAATAAGTAAAATATGAATTGGACTTAAGACTATCAATGGTTAAAATCGGTATATTTATATATTGTGAAAAAAAAAATCTAATAGGACTGATTTGAATTTATGGAAATTATATGCTATAAATATATACCTCATGATTTTTTTAAAAAAAATGATTACATACAATACATGTCGAATTAGATGTTGGTTAAATTACTGTATGATTCAGCCAACATCAATTAAGTGAGTCTTATAACGGAATGAATAATTATAATCTTATTGGTGAAGTGGAAAAAATACAAAAAAAAAATCTGAATATAATTACTATTTTTATTTTGATTTTATTACATATTATATATTACATAATACGTATCTAATTTTTATAATATAAAAATGAATCGCAAAATGTGTTGGTTATCGAACTCCTCCGAAACAACTTGACCGATTTTCATGAAATTTTCTGTGTATATTTGGTAGGTCTGAGAGTAGGTTTAAGGCTCATTTAAAAAGGGGATTGACCACCCCCGGGAGGTGCTCAAACAAGAATTTGAGATCTACGATAGAAATTTTTGTTTATAAATGGTTGCCATTGGTAATATATAAAATTAATAATGTAATAATTATTTGGTAATTGGCTCTCATGATTAATTGGCTCCCATGATCTTGGCTCCCATGGCTGAGTTGCACTTACTGCAGTGAGTTACACCAAAAAGGAGTTAAACAATCATAAGTTTTTTGTGATTTTTTTGGGCCACGAAGTGCACAGGATTATCTTTATTATATATATATATATATATATATATATATATATATATATATATATATACATATATGTTTGTGTGCAGATCTGTAGGAAGAAGATAAGCTAGTTTAAAAAAGGTTAAATTTGGTTTTTTTTATTCATTGGATTTTAGTACGTTAAGGTTAGGTTAGGATTATGTATTAATTGATTATATTAATGCACCGTATTATGTCAAACTTGGTATAACTTTGATACTTTATTAGAGTTAAATCATACACTTACGTACAAACAGCACTAGGTCTACCGCAGGTATATTGCCTACCTGATAATATACTGCTACAAAACAGAATTTTTATTCCGGGCAACATGCACGGGATCAGCTAGTTATAAAATAAATATATTATTAGATATAATCTACTAAAAACACTTGTGATTTTAGCTATTTTTAGATTCTGAACGGAGTGAAGAATGTATTGATTTTACAATGATGGGTGTTTTTTTTTTTTTTTTTTTTTTTTTGTGTCTATCGACACGTTTTGGGGCAGTTAAAATGCTTCGATTGCCTTATGTAGCAACTTTTCTGAAAGGAAAGTGAATCTATTTGGTACTTTAGGGGGTTAAAAGTTAAAAATTTCCAATATTTTTTAAATGCGCCGGGAAAAACCATAAAAAAATTTGGGAAAAACAGGAGTTTTTACGCAAAACCAGTTTTCGACATAATCAAATTATTTATTTTGCTATAACTCAAAAACTAATCGATATAAATACTTGAAATTTTCACCAATTGTTTAGATTAGCGTTTTCTATACACCATTAAATTTTCAAAGTATTTTTACTTTTATTAAGCTATTTATAGACAATTGAAATTTTCAATTTTTTTAAGTATTTTTTTTTTAAATAACGATAAAATTTTTTTGGCTGCCTAGAAAATCTTGAAAATTTAATACAAGGCTTCTTATAAGTTGTTCCTTAACTGATAAAAAAAATCTAAAATCGTAAGTCACAATTTTTTTTTATAAGTGCTCAAAGTTCCAATTTATACGAAATATGTAAAAATCACGATCATTTGCAAGTTATTTTGTAGATAAAAATTCATAAAATTTTTTCTGTTCATACTTAAGGTTCAAAATTTTAACACGAGGTTATCTATAAGCTACTCTTCAAAAATCTATAAAAAAATTTCTACCGGAATTAGAGGAAAAAATTTTATGACTGTTTGAAATTTAAATATTTACGAAATTGCATAAAATAGCGATTTATTCTCAAACGATTTTAAATATTTTTTATAATTCAAAAAGTATAAGTCGCAGATTGTTGAAATTTCTACCAGTTGTTAAGATTAGTATTTCCTTTATGTCATATTTTTTTCAAAATATTATATTGATTTTTAAGCCACTTATAGGCATTTAAAATATTCGATTTTTTTACATTTTATTTTTATAATCGGTGATAAAAAAAATTTGGCCCCTACAAAATACTTGAAAATTTAATAGAAGATTCCACAGAAGAAGTTCTTAATGTCATTCAAAAATTATTAAAATCCATAGGCACAATTTTTTTTTATAAGCGTTTGAACAGCGAATATTGACATAAAATTACATGTAAAATATAATATAATGTATAATATTCTAGACTGACAAATGATATCGGTTTTTTAAAAATGCCCTAACTCAAAAACGAAAAACCGCAACAATTTGAAATTATCATTAAATCTTTATATTGACGTTTTCTATACATGGTTAAGATTTCAAAGTATTTTGACATATTTTGACTTATTTATAGACAATTTAAATTTTCGATTTTTGTAAAATTTTTGTTTTTAAACATCTATAAAATTTAATTGGTTGAGCGAAAACTCTTGAAAATTTTATACTAGGTTTATAATAAGTTAAACTTATCGTAACTAAAAAATATCGGTGATTGGTTAACTCAATTTTTTTTTATAAGCCCTTAATGCTCAAATTTGTATAAAATGTGTAAAAATCACGATAATTTGCAAGTTATTTTGTAGATAAAAATTCATAACATTTTTTTTGTTCATACTTAAGGTTCAAAATTTTAACACTAGGTTATCTATGAGCTACTCTTCAAAAATCTTTAAAAAAATGTCTACCGGACTAAGAGGAAAAAATTGTATAACTGTTTGAAATTTAAATATTTACGAAATTGCATAAAATAGCGATTTATTCTCAGACGATTTTAAATATTTGTTATAATTCAAAAAGTATAGGTCGCAGATTTTTGAAATTTCTACCAGCTGTTAAGATTGGTATTTCTTTTATGCAATATTTTTTTCAAAATATTATATTGATTTTTAAGCCACTTATAGGCATTTAAAATATTCGATTTTTTTACATTTTATTTTTATAATCGGTGATAAAAAATAAAAAATAAAAAATTTGGCTCGTACAAAATACTTGAAAATTTAATAGAAGATTCCACAGAAGTAGTTCTTAATGTCATTCAAAAATTATTAACATCCATAGGCCCAATTATTTTTTATAAGCGTTTGAACAGCGAATATTGACATAAAATTACACGTAAAATATAATATAATGTAGAATGTTCTAGACTGACAAACTATATCGGTGTATGCAACTGCCAACCCATCCTAATTGAAAAATATATTTATCGTTTCAAAATAAAATATACTTTTTACAATGTTTATAAATAACAATGTATTATATCCTAGACAAACATATGAACTCCGTTCAGAATCGTTATTCGTATACAATGATATCTATCATTGCATTCAAATTTAACAAATCCATTATAATAATGACCTATCCTATAAGCGAGGTGCACTCCACCCCTAACTGTACAGCACAGCGAGGCCCATCCGGTTCTTTTTTTAATTATATTTACTATTTTCACATATAATGTCAATACTTGTACTGCATATTACGAGTAAAATTAATAATTCAGGAGCAACTCTCCTCGACAGTTCTAGAGCCTCTCTCTTTTTTTTAGCGACGGAATCGTTTTTACTCCCTTATTGCAAAGATTAAACTTTACTTTACGGACACACTGTATAAGTATCGCCTCGTATTGTGTTTATTTTTTGTATACTACTGATATATAGCCATAAATCGAAAGTCTAATATTATGAAGATACAGTTAAATTTAAATATAAATAAATAATAATAAATAAAATAAATTATTACGATTGCCCACCAATTCTTGGGCGTATATATCTGTACTATAGTATAACGTAGGCAGTGCTTCTATGGAATTAAAATTGTTCTGCTTCTATTGCATATTGAAAACGGTGTTCATAAATATTTACATTGCATATGTGTCAATACAGGTTGGTGACAATTATTCTGTGACACGCCACTGCTTACACAAATATCATGCGGGTTAGTTTCCATAATATATTATATTATCATACACATGGTGAACGAGGTGAACGCATGGAATCTTACATGACCTTTTATATACCACATGTGAAATCCTGGATTTTCCTGGACTCACAATATCATAATCCACAATTTTCTGAAACCATTCGCTTCTCCCCTACCACCAATTTTTATTCTATACGTGAAGAGTATAATTTTTTTTTTTTTAAATACCAACAAATTTTTAACAATTTAACACCAGTATGGCAATGACAATTTTAAGTGTTTATGTACCAAGTGTATAGGCAAAAGTTTGAAATGTTCATATGGATAAATGATAAAAAGTTTTTGTTCGTACGTAAGTAAATACACTTGTTTGTTTATCAAGTTGGAACCGTGTTACGGAGTTCAAAGCGGATTGACCCATTGATAACTCAAACGAAATTATAAACGACGAATGCAATCGAGTTAATTTTGATTTTCGTTTGATTAGGTTTCACACGAGATTCCCCTGCACCAATGGTTATTTGCGTTATTAAATAGAAATTGAACGTCATTTATCAATTTCAATAAAATATATTGGAGTTATAACAATCGAATCGTCATTTGCATGGTTAATGTTAAATACTTAAAGACCGAATAAATTGATATACTTTAAAACTAAAAGACTATTTCAAATTTACATATTATTAAAATCCTTTGTAAAACTAGATAAGGTGAACATATTTTCGTATTGTGAGTTAGAACGATTAGTATTGACGATAATAATCGTGTCAGACATTATTTCGTCAACAATTGTCAAATACACAATTGCATATTTGATCAAAATTTAAATACACACATGTGTACAAAATGTTTTACTTTCAATAAAATAATCATACTGTTTATTCTGTTCGCAAAAAAAAACTCTCAACGTAGTAATTTCGTAATAGTCAAATAGTATAAATGTACGAGTAAAGTTATTTTGCTAAAGAAAAAAATGTCGCAATAATCTACAATGAGGTAGATAAACTAAATTGAATCTTTCTATCTAAATATATTAATTATTTAATTAACTATTTGTATTTCTTATTATTTATTAATTTTAAATAATTTTTATTATAAGATTTATATTCGTACGTAAACATTCACCAGTAAATGTAGGTAATGTGAGTTATTTTTAAAAATAAACAACATTCACCAATGTGATTGGTTAAGGTCGACGACAACCGATAATTTTCAACACTCAACACTAAGCGGTCATACATATTATGCATTATTTTGAATAGTTTATTCAAATGTCTTTAAATATACATAATAATATTATGTATTATTATCAGATTATATAATATTCATAAGTATGGCCCACGTTTTGGAACATAGTAAAAACAATGTTTTTGACGAAAATGATCGGATTGCTGTGTACTTGTAGAATATTCGTTTTCTGATGATCAATACTTTCAATCAGTTAAAGTCTATAAGTACATCGATTATGAATTCTTGTAATAAATTTGATATTTAGCCATTTTAGTAAGTTATATGAGGACGACGTGTGTGTTCTACGTTCGTTTCAATTTAATATTCCACACAATGTTCGGCCTAATCACGTAACACGATCGAAACATTTTATAAATGGTTGATTATAAATTAATGCAACGGTTTTGGGCGAATTTATTATTTCAATCGTCCTCCTACCGTACTATACCAGTTAGTAACAATCATAAACCGCGATAAAAACAATTGTATAATTAAAACGTCTCTCTTCAAACCCCGACGCCGCGCTTAAAGCATTTATTCGGACTACGTAATAACAATAAGTACCTCTACGCAACAATATCTCATATTTTTATTCATGCAAACTATGCACTGTACCTGTGTATAATGTGTATTGTATTTGTTGCCCACCTGCGTTTACGTACATTTGTACACTATTGCAGTACTCGGGTAGTTGCGTATTAATATAACCGATGATCCCGTTCGACGTGTCCTGTAATCCCGTGAGTTTGTTATTTAATTACATTTCGACCGAACGATATAATTAATAATGTGTATTAAACGTAATCACTCGAAAAAATTAAAACTAATGAATGAATTCAACCTAGAATAAGCTCATTTTTATTTTACACTGAACGGTGAATTATTTTTCTACGTACTTGTATGTACACTGTACATTGTACAGATACTAATTATTAATGTCAAAAATAGAAAAATAAAAATCATTATTACAACATTTCACCGAAAGCGCGTAAATAAAACAAAAAATTGTAAAAGCCACAGCGACGTGATCTCAAAAAGCATTTGTTAGTTTATAATAGTTGAGCGAACTCGATATTTTTCTAATATTGTATTTCGTATCTCTTTTCCAATGTCCAATTACGAGCCACCTTAGCACGAGCCTCTAGTAATTTGATAGTGTTGTAACTGAGAGTTGATCTCCCCTGCCTCTGTTCCCTTCGAGTAGTTTATTATATCGTGTAGAGTAGATTATTTGATTGTTCAATACGTTAAAATCGTGTTTTCTCGATCAGTTTATACGCGTTTTATAAAACATTGTTTATCTCTGATTAATACGAGCAAGCTTTTACAAAAAAAGTATTTTACCTTGAAATAAGAAATCAAAATTATACGTAGTTGTTGTGATGAACCAGTAATTATTTAATATTAAGATAAGTTTTGATGTAAAAATAGTAAAATTCTGCGATAAAATGTAAAGCACATAACCAATAGAACATTATACAAATAGAAGAACCAATAGCATGTAATGATGTTACTGTAATACAATATTTTGTGGTTAAAAAGAAAATAAGTTGTTACATTTTTAAGCCGTAGTGATGCATCGTTGCTTGAACATATCAAGTCCTAAAGTTACTTTCTACTCTTGTAAATTACCTTGCGGTAGACTGTATTCGTGCATAATCTAAAGATCATGATAGAAGAAATATATTATTTTTATGAATTTTTTTGGTTTCGGAGAGTTCCGAGAGAAAACAGAAAATCAATTACAGGTGTAACAACCACCGTATTTTGAAATTGTAATGATAATTTATAAGGCCTATTGTGTGACAATACTTATTTCGTGTGCGCGGTGAAACTATACACAGTGAGTGTATAATTTCGACTAAAACATTTAATATAAATCTGCTATCAGCGCTTTAAAACTACAACATTAGTGAGCACTTGGCCGTTACGAGGGCTTTGAATTTTTCATAGGCTTTAATAATTACAAATTGAAAATTGGCTGTCGCGTTTTGTGAGAGCGACGCAGACGTCCGGCTGATTTATTTACCCGTGACGTTTAATTTATCGGTCAGTTAATGGGTTTTGGGTAAATGTATTTTAACATATATTCATCCGAATCCATTACCAAATAACAGTTTTTCGATACCTAAAACTACTATTGTCGCAATTAATAAATTTATGTTACAATAAAAATCCTATATGCATACACCAACATAATTTACATTATACCATATACAAATAGTGTTTTTTGCAATGCTGTAGAGTCATTAACATTATTTAATTAAAATTGTGTACTTTTTTTAAAAGCATATATATGTGTATATATTGTGTGTATGCGTGTGTGGTTACGTTTTACGTAGAATTAATTACGGTAGATAAAAAATAAACAAATATTTTAAACAGGTCATAGGGTAACAATAAATAACAATATAGTGTAATTTTGAAATAAACTGATCGAATTTTCGATATGTGTAGTATGAACAGTATCATTATGAAATTATTAGTGGTAAGACGACTAGCTTCTATTTATAATGAATGCGTTGTCTCACTTAGAGATCGTATCGGTTTATTTGAATTGTTATATTTGCAAAACCCAAACATTTCTCGGATATCTGCTTCGTTGGCTATTTAGGGCATGCGTTTTGCTCTATATATATATATATATATATATATATATATATAAATATAAATTCTCGTATGTATATTGAAACGGTAACGACGAATATAATAAATATAAATTGCATTTTCGTGTTTATAATTTAAAGAAAATAACTTTAAAATGATAGTATAGTAAAATCATCTAATAACGGAATCGCTCGGAATCAACTGATTTTTTCGTTGTCTAAAAGTTTTAGTATAAAGGAGACTGTAAGTATAATTTTAAAATCAAAGTTATTTTTTGATACATACTACTAAATAAATTATAATTTAATTTAATATATATATATATATATATATATATATATATATATATATATATATATATATATATATATATATATATATATATAATATACGAAATTTTATTTTATTGCACATTAGTTATTATATTTATATAATTCACATAAATAATAAGTAATATTTGTTTGTTTATAATGACCGCAAATATTCTAAAGTTCCTATTGTTAATTCCAATAAATCAGCATTTGAATTAATGGTAGGAACTTAAGAAGTCCTTCCAAGTACAATAAAGTGTTGTTTTCCGTTGTGAAAGTTCAATCGTTTAAGAAAATCTTATCATACCGTATGCATAGGCGGTGCAGACAAGGGGTGGTGGTTGTGCTCAGACCTCCCCCCATGAAATATTGTAAATGAGGCTCTAAAATTTAAATCTAAGAGTAAGTCTAAGATGTTGCTCAAATTAAATGTAATTTAATATATTTGGTAGAAAATAAATCGTGTTTTATAACATAAAAAAATAAAACTTAATTCTTATGCAAAAACTTATTATGAAAACTTATTATAACAGCTACAATTCATAAATAATTGAATCTGACTGAGAAAAATATATATAAGGAAACATATTCATTGGGATCAATTGCCAATATATTCAATAAGAAATTTAATTTATGTTTATTTAATTATTTATTAAATATATCTACATGTTTTATTTATATGAGGCCCAAAAGTATGGTAGCACCCCCTGAAATATAGATTTGCGCATCGCAATAATCGGATATATAGTAACATTTTGTAATGGACAATTTTTGTTTTCCGGCATAAAGAGAGTTGTTTGTTTTTCATTGAAACGGATATTATATTTCTGTTTTCGGTTAATAAAAGTTCCAGTTTAAGGGGTCGTTTTAGTGTATATAAGAAAAAGGATTGAAACGACGTGGTTATTTTCGTAATGATGAAATTTTTGTCTTATATGGGTCTGTTATAAAGATGTTTTGCTGCAGTAGATTTGTCTTTGTCTTCCAATATTTTGAGTTCTCTATGGCTATAATATTTCATATTCTATGTAATTATAGTTGATATAGTTTAATAGCATACTAACATGACATTCTGGAAAGTTTAAACTTTTTCCATTTTACTTTTAATTTTATTAAGTAACATTGTAATAGTTTATATTAAGAACATTTGTAAAATTCAATTTATTTCACAGCCAGATCAATTAATATTTTGAAAGTAACTTTTTTATTTCTAGTACAAATATATTTTTAAAAGCTATAGATTTAATTTACTTACACATTACTCACATAATTCATTAATAGTAGTAAGTTTATCGCATTTTGATTACTTTAAACAACAATGATAACTGCAACTGACGTTAAAATTTATTTTATATACACTCGAAATACACCTACGTTTAAGTTTTAGTAAAACGGTTTAAACTTCGGGTTTTAATGATACGAATTATAATCCAGATATAATTTTCGTTTATTATATATTGACGCTTGGTCGTCGTTGTAAAGTTTTCAGAGGATCAATCTCCGAAAATGGAAGAAAACAATTTGAATTTTCATAAATTCGGATAATCCCTGTTTAAAATTGATTATTATAAATTCGAAAATCATCTGAGGCGTTTTTGAACTAACTAAGTAGTAGCGTAATTATAATTATTATTTGAATTAACAAAACTAACATGTTGTCAATTGTCTAGTAAAAAATGTCCAAGACTTTAAAATAATAAAAACTTTTAAGTTAATATCTAAATTATAAAGATGATTTGGATGTTTAATTTTTACGCATAACTCTTAAAATTTTAATGATATGCGTTGAAAGCATAAAAAAGACTTAAGTCATAAATAAGGGTAAACAAAAGTATAAGATAATATTTAAAAAAAACTGTGGTTAGTGAGTATACCATAAAGTAATATTTTTGTATAATTTATGTAAATTTTTATATGGAGAATAAAATTAAGAATTTTAGAATTTGTGATAAATTATATATTTTTATGCTTGCTTATAAATAGTAGTGTCGGTAGTAATAAAAATGTAATTTGCTTAAAATTATTTCGTTATTACTATAGTTATTAAAATAAAACCGATGGGAGAACTTCTGAGGCAAATGAATTCCAAACAATTATATTAATATTACCCACTTTTATTTAATTACTTTAATATTTGAAAATATATATAATTTGATTAATAGTTTTGTAAAATCATAATAGTGCTAATTTTATACTATTGAGCTGATCTTATTGAATGTATGTTACTCTCATCGGATAGGATGAAAATGTGATCACTAGGTTAAGCTATGTTACACTATAGTCAATGCAAAGATTATCTGTTTAATAAATAAATAAATTAATACTTAGCCTAAAGTAGAATTATATTTGTAAAGTATGACTTAATTAAAAATCTACATCAGGTAAATTTCTTAATGTATATATGCACATATTATTCGTATTTTACAAGTATAATAATCCTTTAGGCTAAGCATTTATTTATTAATATTAGAGTATTAGTTTACTAATTTTTAATTTAATTTTTTTTTTTAATATTTTTTTTACTATTTTCTGTTAGTTTTCAGTGAAAGCTGTCAACGATAATTGTATACGGGCTTTAGCTAAAAACGTTGTTTACACCTTAGGATGTACAAATTGAATTAGTATAAGTTGATAACCACACGAAAAACCAAAGTTTAAAACTAAGAAAAATTTGTTACATTAAAAGAAATATAAAAATGTTAATTGAAGAGCTATAAATGTGTACTTGAATATGTGTTAATCGCACCAGAAAAAGCTTTGAATGTCCGAAAAAAAGA
>JASXSY010001234.1:0-39476 GCA_034509805.1 Sipha maydis | reverse complement strand
TGATTTTTACACATTTTATACAAATTTGAGCATTAAGGGCTTATAAAAAAAATTTGAGTTAACCGATCACCGATATTTTTTAGTTACGATAAGTTTAACTTATTATAAACTTAGTATTAAATTTTCAAGAGTTTTTGCTCAACCAATTAAATTTTATAGATGTTTAAAAACAAAAATTTTACAAAAATCGAAAATTTAAATTGTCTATAAATAAGTCAAAATATGTCAAAATACTTTGAAAACTTAACCATGTATAGAAAACGCCAATATAAAGATTTGGTGAAAATTTCAAGTTGTTGCGGTTTTTCGTTTTTGAGTTAGAGCATTTTAAAAAAAACCGATATCATTTGTCAGTCTAGAATATTATACATTATATTATATTTTACATGTAATTTTATGTCAATATTCGCTGTTCAAACGCTTATAAAAAAATATTGTGCCAATGGATTTTAATAATTTTTGAATAACTTTAAGAACTACTTCTGTGGAATCTTCTATTAAATTTTCAAGTATTTTGTAGGAGCCAAATTTTTTTTATCACCGATTATAAAAATAAAATGTAAAAAAATCGAATATTTTAAATGCCTATAAGTTGCTTAAAAATCAATCTTTTTTTTAAAAAAAATATGACATAAAGGAAATACCAATCTTAACAGCTGGTAGGAATTTCAAAAATCTGCGACTTATACTTTTTGAATTATAACAAATATTTAAAATCGTTTGAGAATAAATCGGTATTTTATGCAATTTCGTAAATATTTAAATTTCAAACAGTCATAAAATTTTTTCCTCTAAGTCCGGTAGATATTTTTTAAAGATTTTTGAAGATTAGCTCATAGGTAACCTAGTGTTAAAATTTTGAACCTTAAGTATGAACAGAAAAAATTTTATGAATTTTTATCTACAAAATAACTTGCACATTTTCGCAATTTTTACATATTTCGTATAAATTGGAACTTTGAGCACTTATAAAAAAAATTTGTGACTTACGATTTTAGATTTTTTTTATCAGTTAAGGAACAACTTATAAGAAACCTTGTATTATATTTTCAAAATTTTCTGGCCGACCAAAAAAATGTTATCGTTATTTATAAAAAAATACTTAAAAATTTCAATTGTCTATAAATAGCTCAATAAAAGTCAAAATACTTTGTTAAATTTAACAGTGTATAGACAACGCTAATCTAAACATTTGGTGAAAATTTCAAGTATTTACATCGATTAGTTTTTGAGTTATAGCAAAATAAAAAATTTGATTTTGTCGAAAACTGGTTTTGCGTAAAAACTCCCGTTTTCCCTTATTTTTTTAGGGTTTTTCCCGTCGCATTTAAAAAATATTGAAAATTTTTTACTTTTGACCCCCCAAAGTACCAACTAGATTCACTTTCCTTTCAGAAAAGTTGCTATATAAGCAAATCGAAGCATTTTTACTGCAAAAAAAGTTGTCGTCAGATACAAAAATAAAAAAAAAAAATAAAAAAAAAACACACAACATTGTAAAACCAATAGATTCCATCACTCCGTTCAGAATCTAAAAATTCTTGTAGGTTGACAATATTTCGACTGGAAAAAATTTGATTCTTCATTAATCTATTAAATTATCTTTATATTTATACAAATTTTAGTTAACTCTTTTAGGCTTGAATATGTTGTTAACAGAGACATAGTGCGCCGCGTATTGTTAATGGTCAGTCGTTTGAGGATAGTTGACGGGAGAGGTAGCGTAACTTAAAACATTTTGCTGGTGACCGAAATGTAACAATCTAAACCGTTATATGTGTATATATACATAAAATTCAAATATCTTTCACTTAGACAAAAATACCACACAAAATGAAATGTTGAAAGAATGTAAACATTATATATTATTATGCACTATTTTTTAAATTTTTTTTATTGTATTTTTATGAGTCAAAACAGTTTTGGATTCTCATTCCATTGTTTTTATATTTTGGTTATTTAAGAAATATTTTATTTCGTTGAATGTGTTTAATTTTAATAAATTTTAATTGAGGTATACGTAAATTTATGCATAGTATAAATTAATAAAAATTCATACTATTAGAATAGACGATGATTGCTGTGCGCTTTTTTCATCCTACATTTTTCTTGTGCAATGGAGTAGTATTTTTTTTAATCCAAAATATTAAAATATCAATCAGATAAGGTCAAATAATTCAATATCTAGCTGAATTACCCGGTTTTGTATGGAAAAGTTTTGGCCACGACTTAAAAAACTTAAGAAGATAGTCGCTCTAGAAAATTATTTTCAGTAAAATTGACATGTTCACTATTTTCTAGGTGCACAATTTAGTGTATAAAGTGATTATAAATTTAGTGTATAAGATCTTTTCTGATTTTACAGTTGTTATAGCAACAATAACTCAACAACTGCTCGACTTTTAGCTGACTTTTTACTTTTTCGCGACAAAATATAGCCTATGTTCTTCTTCAAGGTTGATATAGATTACTCTAATTGTACTAAATTTCATCATAATCGATTAAGTAGTTTAAGAATGCATTAAGGACATAGACTGAAACAATTTTTGAGTTGGATAAGTGTCAGTGTGTTAAAATTAAATATTTTTTATTTTTATTTTTAATTTGTAGATAGTTCTATTATTTTAAATTTTACGTTAAGCGTAAGTGTAAGTCCTGCTAACCATTTATTATAATTTATATAAATGCATTGTGTATTTCAATATTTTTTTCTGTTATTCAATAAGTTTTGCGTGACGTTCCAACCGAAATTGGATAACACAGACGTTTCAGCCAAATCGACAAGTATAAAAATAATTAACTTTGGTGATCGGGGTATTTGTGGATGATTATCACGTGATTTCGGTGACGACAATAATGTTTAATTATACAGCTATGTATGTCTGGCAGCACAGCACAGTACTCGTGGCTGAGTTGAATCAATTTTGATATCTGGACGATATTCAGTGAAATAAGCGCGTTTACCAACTGAATTGATAAACCGTCCAATCGGTACGAAATAAAGTCGACAGACTCGACGTTCATATTATCATTTATTACCATTATAGGTACAGTAATCCGTAAAAGGATAGGTTGTGAATCATAAGCCGTCTGTAAGCGATTGCACTTGAATCGGACCAAATGTCCCAACAGTATTTCTCACTGTCAATGATTGGCTCACTACAAAGTTTAAAAAAAATAAAAATGTTTAAAAATATTTTAATATTATTTCTCAGAACGGAGGGTCATTGCAGACATTCGACTCCGCCCGTGAGCTGTTGCCGTCGACAAACCGTTTGACATCGAACTGAATTATCAAATCAGTTATAGCGTACGTACGGTGCGTGTACA
Organism: Sipha maydis; assembly: GCA_034509805.1. Taxonomy (NCBI): domain Eukaryota; kingdom Metazoa; phylum Arthropoda; class Insecta; order Hemiptera; family Aphididae; genus Sipha; species Sipha maydis. The sequence continues at coordinate 36,146 of JASXSY010001234.1, read as the reverse complement.
CCGTGCGTGCAATTTCGTCCACGGAAGACCATCGCGATTGGCCGACCCAATTCCAATAGCCTCCGATATCCTGCTCGCAACGCATGACCCGTGCACGTAGGGTTTCTCGACCGGTGAATTGTGGGAACCGTCGGATCGAGTGCCGTTCTTCCCCGGTTGTCCCGTATCCTCGTATCCCTCACCGAAGCAGTCGGTGGACGTCAAAACGAATAATTTTACGTCGTAGAGGTGAGGCGAGGAAGGATTCGGTAGAACAGGTGGGAGCCGCACGTCGTCCTGACGCACGCCGCTGCGGCCCGTAATGCGTGTTTCGCCGTAAAACCGACGAACGGAGCTTAAACGTACACTCGCGCGTTATTGACGACGTTTTCGCCGCGGCCTTTATTCCGGCTCGTGCGTACGTTCGTGATGTGCGTGCGAAACGTAATGCTATGTTACGTACCGCGTATACCCGTGTGTTACGGTGCAGTGTTGGCGTGTGTACGCGGACGAACCGTTGGCGGCGAAGAGCTTAAAACAATGAAGTAGAATCGTGTCGCCGCCGCCGGTTGTATACGTTATTATATGTGTTGGTGCGGGGGCGATTATTCAATCAAGACCGAACAAAGCGAGACCGGCGGCGTTCCTCCGTACCACCGCGCGGATCTGAATCGGCGGCGAACAATGGTAAGCGGATTTCGAGGCGGCGACGGCGAATAAGCATCGTTTAGGGGATTAACGTTATTACTATCGTTATTATCATTATTATTATTACTATTATTATTATTATTATTATTATTATTATTATTATTAAATATGCGAGCTCTGTGTAGTCAGTAGCATTCGCGTATTATACGTATATATATATGTATATATGTGTGTGTGTGTGTGTGTGTGTGTGTATACGTACGAGGTTGTTTATTATTACATGTATACAATGCAAGTACGATCGCGATTGCAAGCCGAGCGCATGCGCGCGCAGGGGTGGTTCGCGCCAGCGAGGGGTTGGACCCAGATAATCGGTCGGTAATCGCGCGCGCATCCCTTTCGCCGCCCGCGTGCCCCGGTTCCTCCCGTATCGCAAACGTTTAGGGTCGAACAATCGCTGCCGCCACTGCTACCGCTGTCCGGACATCGTTTCCTTTTCACGTCGCGTTACTTCGCACCGGTGCGCGTATAAATCTTTACAAGTCCTGCTCTTCGTCCTTTCCACGGTGTAATAATGTACATACGTCCTTATATAGGACATGTTATACGATAAAGTGGCGAAATTACTATCGACTATTTGACGGGTTCACCTTCCTGTATGCTGCGCTATAGTGCACACATTACATTAATATAAATAATATCTTATAAGCGTGTGTGTGTGTGTTCACGTACAGTAGGTCGAACGAAACGATAATTTTGAATTGAGACATGACATCTTTGCACACGTCCACCAATCTATTATAAATTCTGAGCCACCATTCGTCCGGGTTATCACCATTTATAAGTATTTCCTTCTCATGTATAATCATTCAACGACGATCTGTGTTTAGTAAACATATATCGCACGCCATTTTACATTATCGCTAAACATGATTTTTTGGTGAGTTCCAAGAATTTTCAAGCTATATAGTTGGTGTTTTAAATATCTGTGGAGTGTGATCTAAATGTTTGCAGTAAGACCGACCATATTGAGGAAATCTATGATCTTTCTTGTCCGGATCCGAATATTTCGTTGGGTGAGATGGTGTTCATGTTTGATATAATTCGAGTAAGTTGATACGTAGAATATTCTAAAAACATGTGTTTCATAGAAATTATTATATAGAGCAACGCTTCACATATAAATTCAGGTTACTTACTTATTAGGTGTGAATGTGTGTCTTGTATGTCCTATGCGTATTTTGATGACTGTAAACTCTTTGTGACTTGTAAGGTTATTTACTGCATATAATCATTTTATGGTTTTATTTGTTTGAATTTATTATTTGTTTGTTTTTTTTGATTTTAAGGGCATATATTACATCGTTATACGTTACGAATGGATGTGTTGTGGCATCTGAAAATGTTGACGGTTTCGTTGTCAATTGGTCGGCGAGTTTATTGTCAGGAAAGATTGTTATTAAAATTATTTATTATAGATATAGCTACATTTCCTATTTTTTTTATTTTTTTTTTATTTTTATTTTCTTTTATTATTTCATCGTCCCCAAATCGTGTTATGCAATCATAACTTAGTCGTTGATGTTCGTACGTTATAGTTTAAATTATGATCAATAATTATACCATTGTACATTTTTATATTATAGATAAGTACATAATCGTTATGCTAGATAAACAAAAATCATATATGAGTTGGAAAAATCGTAAATTATAATATTATACTCGTATATAAATTAAAACTGTAACAATGGAGGGAAAATGTAATTTTGTGATTCAACTTATATAGCTTCAGATTACCTCCTCGAATAAAAGGCTTAAAAAGCTGTAACACCTTAATATACTGGACTATTTAGTACTCCTTCATTGTATCTAATTGGATATTTTCAAAGTTTATTATCGTTGTACTCGTATATTATTTTACCGCTTGCATTATGCGTTTGAGAATACGTTTTGTCAATATCGTTTGACCATTTTCATTATAATATTATTCAGAGTCTATTAAAAATAATTAGTCAATATTCATCGATATAGATACCTTGACTAATGTTTTATGAATGAGAAAGCTGAACAATTACCATTACAATAGACCCTAAGATCCTTGACCACCTCAACCGTACGTTACACTGTGACATTGCGTTTATACGGTAATCGAATAGTTTATCTTCTTTACAATGAATAATCGTTTGTTGATCAAGTAAAAGTGTATAGGACAAGTTATTGAGAGTGTTTTTTTATTTTTCATTATTTTTTATTCTCATCTATTAAAATTCTTAGTCTATAGGAATGAAATATAGATGACGGAAGCGTTTAATTTATAGTTTTAGTTAAATTTTTTATAGTAAAATCACAATAATAATATATAGATGTTTAATAAAGACAATATAACAATTAGTTTTTATAAGCAATCTTACTATATAGATATAAATGTTAATTATATTAATATAAATTGAGCTATTCTATCATTAAAGATAAAGTTAAGAAACTGATTAAATACTGATTAAATATGATTAAAATAGTTTATATTTATTATTTATATATATATATATATTCGATATGTTGAAATAATTTCTATGGGTATCAATAAGTTCAACGACAACTTTTATGCCAAGTAAATGAATAAGTTATTAGAACTTTAATTAAATCATAAAATAGTTTACTTTTCTAAACGACATTATTTATTTACCAGTTTAATAATGCTTTAATTAAAGATAATTATTTTTAAATAAATTTAACATTTAAAAGATTGAAATAACATTTAAATTGTGAATGATGAAAAATATAATTAAAAAAAATTATGTTATAAAATTATAGGGTTTTTTTTTACATTAAATATCTAAACTTAAATGAAAATATTTTTACTTATCATTAAATAAACATTTTATATAGTAATTAAATAATTAAAAATCGATAATGTCTATGATTTTACAAGTGGGTTAACTTCAATTTCATATAATAGTTTGGTTATTGATTGCGATTAAATATTTATAAAACGTTAATAGAGATTCAATTGAGAAATTAATATAAAGCAGATCATTAATTTAATTATTCTACATATTTAACAATATAGATGTAATATAGTTTAAAAAATAATGTATTTTTTCTTCAGAAAAACATATTTTTAGCTTAACAAAATAAGCAATGCAAATTGCAATTATTAACAATTTATGACGTTTATATGACCTAAATGTTTTAAATATGAGTTTTAAATAATATAATTCATAATTAATTTCAAGGATCCTTTGATCTTTATAGTGTTATACACTGTTTCCTACGTGAACGCAGCGAACGTAAATTTGCGGCTGATGCGAATCTATTCGGATTTGTCGCTCGCAGTAGTGTCCTACCTATTTACAGCGAACGCGAATTTGCAACTAACCATATTTCGATATTGTTTTACTTATTGACGTACAGTATGTAGTCCGTCACTATACTTTTTATTAAATTTGTCCCCTGAAAACATTTTTTTCTGTACATCAGATATAAGGAGTTTCATATTGACTATACAACAATATCTAATGTATTATATAAATTATATAAATCAATATAATATTATAATAATACAATGTAATGATGTATATATTATAATTTATTGTAATTTAATTAGTATATAATACTCGTATTATAATTTTATAATTTTTATTACTTGCTAATCTCTTCGTATATCTTATAAATTAATAAATTAATAACTTAATAAATCGTAGTATAATATTGCTCTGAATACGTCTATTCGGTTAAACATGCGATCGAAAATAAAAAGATCTGATTTTTAAACCGTGAGGCGAATGCGAACGAACGAATTCGTTTGCATTGCACTGCATATACCTCGTTCGCTGCGTTCACGTAGAATACGGTATTACTGATGGTTTATGTTGGAAAAAAGAATGCTTATAATAAATATTTGTTATCGGTTTTACATCCATTTTCTAAATTAAAAATAAAATAAAATCAATTAATCGCTTTTTAAAATAGAATAGTTTCCTTAATATTTTTATTGTTACATCATGAATGTTATAAGAAATATTTCGCTGTTACTTTCCCAATGAATAATATTTTCATAAACACAACTTATAACACACATTAAATGTTGTATATCTGAGTTAATTCAATAATGATCATTAAGATGCTCTGAAAGCTAATGATCTAGAGTAATATTAGAAATGGGGACGGAGTAGCCGAGTGGACTAAGGCGTCAGCTACGATACGTACCGTCACTGGTTCGAACCCGGCCACGGGCAGTCTCTCTACTTGGACAGGAAACAACTGCCTTTGGAGAGAGACTGCCATCCCCCCTCCCCGAGACATGGCAGAAACCTACGGGTGTCTCAATAAAAATTCTGCCAATCAGGCGGTCCGAGATTGTTAGTCGTAATCTCGGACACACACCCGCCACACGAGTAAAAAAAAAAATATTAGAAATTGTATTTATAATGAGGCTTTTAGTGATCTAGAATCTCGTTATTCATAAAATAAAGGTGTGTTTTGTTTGTGTACGCACAATAATGTGATCTATCGAACGAGAAACCTAAGGAGAAATTGACAACTACTGTACATAATTATTATTAGATAAAGATGTAGAAAAATAGATCACTAGTATTTAGTGAAGTTCTGAATTTATGAAGAATTTTGTCCCCGTTGAATCTTATACCAATTTCAGCAAATATACTAACTTAGTTGATTGTATTTAAAATGAAAGTTGAACAGTTTTATTTTCAATAATAATTAATTTAGTATAATTGATAACAATATAATTGTTATCCTTCTCTTATGTTGATCGAGGTATTTTTAAATTTAATTCACATTATGTTATTCACTTTTGCAACTATAAACTGTGTTTTAGTGTGGTAATAAATTTGAAGTTCTTTGTTTCTGTTTTTTTGATTTATAAATGCGATTTTCATAAATTGTATTATGAACATAACTGGCCCCCACTTTGTATATAACCGTAGGAGTGTAAATATGATAGATGGTGAAAAGGTAAATTATAAAATCGTATTATTTGTTAACTGTAACCACTTTTGAGAATCTGAAAAGGGGATGACAAATATTGTATACCGTTTATCTAAATTCACCTACGACTGGGGCGTACGATAAGTCTAAAGTAACTAAAATTAATGTTTAAAATTTATAATAGGTGCTTAGAATGCATTAATACATAACATATTAACTACAAAAACTTAACTAACACTATTCGTATGCGATCATCGTACTACTATGTAACTACCATTCTGCAATTTCTTTCCATCGGTCAATAGATTCTCTACATCGTTCCGTTTTTTTTTTTTTTTTAAAAGGTTAACTAGGTGCTAATGTATTGGGTGCCAATCAGATAAACTACAACAAGTTTATAATTCGAATAATTTCGGCTGTCTTGACAGAAAAAAAAAAAACCGAATACTTAAACTTTTCGCCGATAATAATAATATGTCGACGGCCGCATGAAAACTGATTTAATCACGTACTACCTGAATCGTAAATAATTCAACAGACTAATTGGATGGTATTTTTATTTATTTTTTAAAACTAAAAAAAAAAAACCGGATTCCACTGTATACCCGAAGTCTCAGCTACTTGTATTTCACTTTGGGATCCACATTCATGTTTATTTCATTATTTTACAATACACCAAACCGGCCAGTTAGCCATGGAACTCGAGATCAATATTCTGTGTAACAATAACAAATTCATTATAGTAGTAACGAAAATAAATGTCCATCGTTCCACTGCTGTTTCAAGTCGCTGTGGAACGTGATTATTAATGGAACTATTATGCGAAAAGTGAACGTGTACAATAGCTATGCTAATTGCACGGTCTGATTAAAACCTCGAATAGTTTTATTCGTCACGACGATTCGTTTGCTGTGTACGGTTGACCAAAATTCAAAGCCTAGATAATACTCAAACGAAAAGTTGTGAGTTTCTCCATTGCTAATGATATTAATAATATATTATATAAGTGTTCGAAAGGTCTGCAAGATGAAAAACCATTTACGTACAAAACATAATACGTTGTAATGGCCGACGATCAAATTTTCCTGTATTCGTATCGTACTTGCTTATACGGTTTAGAATTTCCTAATTCGATAATCATGAAGAAATCAAATGGAAACTATTTTATTTTACAGTAATCGGAGTTTATCGTTGTTTACTGTAAGTTCCGATTGCGTCTGATGCGCTGAAAGTGTTGCACTATTCCGATTAAGTCTGATGTTTTTAAAATACATCGTTTGTTTTTCTTTCGTAGAACAGTGATTTGATAGCAATCGATTGAAACGCGTAATGAGCGCTGGCATTATATTGTTGTGCGCATCGCATACAATTATTATAATGCCCGTGGCTGGAAGCTGAGTTTTATCCAACATCCGAACGTTCAAGTGTGAACAGTATTGTCTTACACCACCGGACAGTATAATACCGTGTTCACCAACAACTATTATGACTCCCAGTACACGTAATGATGCATTTGTGGAGTTTGACGTGCACGTAATAATCTACCAACAAGCCCTGCGAGAGAGTTGCCGCGGAGAGACGTATCGCGGAGGTGATTGATGACTGATTGATATAATATAATATACGTATTAACGAGTGGGTTTACTCGGAGCGGATTGAAATTACCAGGACGACGCAGTGACGGCGGCGGAAGATATCTCGTCCGTCCAGAGGAATTACACGGGTGAGTAAACTCGCGTTGACAAACACACACATACACGCGTACACACGCGATCGCACACGCATACACACGCATAGTCGGGTATTTAAATTTGTCTTCTCATTTCCTGTCGATTACCCATGCACCCGTGAATCCGTCTAATGGATCTCAGTATTTAATCTCTCATCTCACCGTAGCCCGCACGGAATCTGTGAGTGAAACTAATCAAATAGCTTTTCGTGGATCTCGCACTTTGTTTAACAGAATAATTTCAAACGACTTGTGTAAAATTTAATTTTTAATTGTTTAAGTTTTATTTTTTAATATGTTGCTCTGAGCTTAATGAACAGATTAAGAGACACCATTCTCAAAATAATGTTTCACTATACTACATACATATGAAAAATTAACAAACAATAAACTTCATAATTACATTTTATGTACTGAAATACTACAATGTTCTGCTTTAGAATATCGAATGAAAATTATCAGTTAATTTTTAATACAAACATTACCACGACAAAGTAAAACATACAGATACATTTCTTACGTTTAGGTTAACAATGTATTTATAACTTTAAGAATCATGATTATTATAATACTTTTCAAAAGCGCATTTAAATAAATGTTTTAAGCTAGAAAAATCACTCACTACGACATAATACTTACTCGTAAGGTATATTGCAAAGAAAAATTATAATGGTAGTTTATATATGTGTTATATGTGTATATGATGTATATTTATTTTTATGTACGCGACTGTAAGTATTTAAATGTGCTCACGGTTCTCGTGTCTCGTTGTCGAAATACGATCATGCGTGCATAATAATATTATAAAATAAATAAATAATAATAAATTTCCGTGTGCAGACAAGGTGCACACAGACGCACACGCTCAGTGACGACAATAGTGAACTCTCATGCACACGCACGCGGGCGTGTGTGTGTGTGTGTTATTATATACGCTCTGATTTCCGAGACAAAGGTTTGTGTGTGTGTCGGTTGCCCACGGTGATATCTCTATCACGTCGGCAATAAGTGCGACCACACACACCTAAGTTACGTAGCGTGTAGTGCGTCTCAGCATTGTGGCGTCGTTTCGAGCAAACGTCTATGATTTCCACCCTTAACCCCTTCCCATATGTACCAGCTACGCGGTATTCAGTCATTGCACGCGGACTGTTTAATGCACAATACATACCAACCGTTAAACAATAGCATACGTATTCACCGTCAGCAAAACAGCGGCAACGACGACGTCTACGAAGCACCCCCTTCGCCGACCATCCGTAGGTGACTTTTGTCATTTTTTTGTCTCTCTTTTCATCATTATTATTATTATTATTATTTCTGTACCATCGTTATTTATACATAAAAAGTATATACGTCGCGTGTACATGTAAATACGGCGTTTTGACGATAAATCAAATGGTTTTCCTCGCCATGTCCCCTGCGACCCATTGCTCGGCGCAAACCATTGTCCGCCGCGAAAAAAGCAGTTTTGCGAATGATATACAACGGTGCCGAAATACGACAACGCACTATGTAATACACTACTGTTAAATTACGTCGGACTTATTCGTGTAATTTTTTTCACAACATTCAATTATTATATTATCATTATCATCTCGTTGCCGTCTGACATCTTGCCCAAGATCCAAGATATTGGCGCGTGTTCGCTTACGTCTCGCTCCGCGTAAACAAAAGATTATTGTCATGCGAGGGAGGAAGATTATTCACATGAAAATCCTCTTACACTTACTGCAAATTTGTCGTTTGAAAAATTTAAATTTATAAGTAAAATGTCTTACCACTCATCGGATTCTCTTGGTATCATTCTATACGGTTTAATAAAAAAAAAAACCCCAATCGTGGCCACGGGGTTCTAAAACGTGCTCGCATGACCGCGCCCGCGTTTACTAGTTTACATTTGTCTTAGCCAACGCTCAAATCGTACTCGCTATGCCGTTTTATAGAATATCGAACAAATTTCGGGCGTCTTTAGGTACGATAACAATTGTGATAACAGGGTCGAGAACAACTTCGATGGTCCCTAGCTCATCCAAATTCGTCGAAGAATTAATAAAGTTAATAAAAATTCATTCGTTTGACTTAAGCTGCTGAAGTGGCGTCTTGTTTTAAATTCTTACGAGCAAACTCCAGGGTTTCAGGTGCACTATATGCCGCATATAAACAACACGTACAATAATAATATGGATAAACTATATGTATTTATACATATATAATTTTACAGCCCGGAGTATACCATTGAGCTATTATAGGTTTATGATTTCAATAATGGTGGAAACCGATTTATAATCGTTTTATAGTCGCTTTTATTGACATGAAAATATTAAGCTCATATTTTTTTCTTGTCTGATAGTGCGCGCAATTCCTTGTGTATAGTCACGCACATCGTTTGGCCAAATCAGGTTCGATACACTCACACACGTATTATGCTATGTTTATTTATATAAAATATTTTTATATTTTATACAGCTGAAGAAATGGATTATTTATGATCCCCCCGGAATCAGTTGATGGATCAGTGCTGCTGGAACGATGGTCAAAATTATTTCATGCGAAACCGGTATGTTAACGATCATAAATAATAAAAAAATTGATGGCGTACGCGTAATGTATAGAAAAATCACACACAACAGAAAATTAAACTAGAGTTATGATATTATTAAAATCGGGTGCATAATTAAAACTTAATACAAACAACCATTTTAAGCGCGTTTAATATTTTAATGGAGGTTGTGTAGAATATTAATATTATGATCACAAAAATTTCAATCGATATACGTTTTATTATTAATTACTGATAGTCCAATTAATTCTTTAACGATTATTATTAATGATTTCATTACCAAATCGTATTATATTTTGTGCACGTATATTCGAATTTTTGTTTAAACATCGAACGATATCTATCATATAATCATACGATTAATTATTCCATACACAGAGGAGCGCACTACGTTAATAATAATATAACATCAAACGATTTATATTAGGTATTCACCCGTCGAGGGTTTTCTTAAATGGTGCGCTACATTTCCATCGTGAATTCCGCTTTCAATCTGATTAAGAGGTTTAGCTTTTACAATTTAATACGCATACGCATTGATTATGCGCACACGTGTCACCGATCGGCTTTTAAACAATCCAATCAGATACGGACTAAATCCTTTGCCGATCGCTTGATAACGTACACAATAGTCCATATATTCGATTCACAATCGTTTTAAACGTATGGTTGTTTACAAAACTTTGGTATCAGCAGAATGATTTACAAAAACGATGACTGGATTAGAATATTGTTGTTGTAACTTTTGCGGACGGTTTGTCAATAATGGGTATTATGATTATTATTATAATACCATAGTAAGTATTTATATCGGCATTGGTTTGACTTTGGTTTTGCTCGTAATGACGTTACACGATCCAGTAAACATTTATTATTATTGTAACAAAAATGCACGTTAAATACTGCCAGAGAAATTTTTTTCGTCGTCCAGAATCAATATTTATTAATTATATGGAACCTTTACAAAATATAAGTGATGCATGATATTATAGCATTTATTTAGTTTTCACACTATACAAAACTCGATGGTTGTATAAAGTTTATAAATTCTCTAAGGTGTCAAATTATTCTGCGTGTGTGCATTATGATACCTATGGATTTTCTCTGTCATACAATATTGTTTTTAAAATTTGATGAAGAATATTCAGAATTAGAAATTTTTTGAAAAAAAAATATATATTATGAAAATCAATAGAATACCGCATCCAGTCACATTATCGAAACCACGAGGGATTCAAAAAGAAGAACGAGATAGTATCCTACAAAATCTACCTCAAGTTATCCCAGATAACAGAAAATCGTTTTGGGAAAATATTTCAACATGCTAATAATTAGGTTAATTATGTGTTATCTAATTTTTTTTTATTTATTTATAAAGTGACGCAGAAATAATATTGTAATATTTATGAATTAAAACTAGTATATGTATAATTAAAATTAATAATAATTCTATCATATCAGAAATTGTTACTTACGAGCTACGGAATTCTTGCTTTTGAATAACGTATTAAAAGTTGATACCTTTAATAAAGTGCAACGTAAAAAGTAAAAAATCTTGTTAAAAATTAATTTAATCATATTTACTCTAGTTTTATTCGTTCCAATAGATAATATTAAATCGGAAAAAATATATTATATTTATATAATTGGAATATATAAGGTGTTATGTAATGATTTTAAGAAAATGCAAAATACAACAAAGCATTTTTTTCATAATCGTTTTTTGGCGTTTTCGCTTACGACTGCAGTTTACGAAAAAATTCTAGTTTATTAAACTTTGATAGATTTTAGCGATTAATGCGAAACCATAATGAATCATTTGGTGTTAAATAAGAACATAAATGATAACTCAATATTTGACTGTGTCTTTTATTCAAGAAAAAAAGGCCAAATACATTGTTGAATTTTTAATACTAAGGCTTATTCATTCACATTACAACTTTTATTGATAACACATTGAAAAAACCCCTTTATTTTTTTATTAGCTTAATTTACTGCATAAAGTCTTTAAACTATAAATATATTACGTCCGTAAATTAATATACGCTTAGATGGCATCAGACTAAATCTGTTGATAGTTTACAACTAATATAACTATATATATATATATATATATATATATATATATATATATATATATATATATATATATATATATACTATATATATTATACTAGGTATAATTAGGGTGTTGAATAAAATATTGCGTTTTTTATCAAGTCAGAGTAATATTGATTGTACTTTTGATACACATAATAAACTCTATAATTTTCTGTAACTTAAAAGTAAAGGGAAAATTGAATAATAGAATTTTGGTATTTCTACAGAAATATAATAAATGAGATATATTATATTGTTATTGTATTATAATCAGGGGCGGCTCGTCGGGGGAGACTTTGAAACTGCGTCTCCCCTTAAAAATAAACCAGCCACTTGTAAATAATATAATTAATTAAAAATAATAATGTATAGAAATATTTTTTATTTAAATATACCGTTTTCATTGTTTATTATTATAAATTGAAAGTCACAAAATCGAAAACCTATTAATAGTTATCTCGATAGATACACTATTTTAGTAATTTCTGCGGGTCATTACAGCTCATTACGACGGTCGTCGGTTTTGTGAAACTGAAGCCCGTCAGTTGCAACTTGCAATCGTAACATGAAATGGCATGACTGGTTGGTCGGAGGGTGCCAGGGAGAAAAAGCTGCGTATCTTAGACGCTATTGAACCTGAGTTCAGTACAGTAATTGCCGTGCCGCTGCGCCTTGTAGCCCGTGTTTAATTCATTTTACTAGACGTTTTGTTCATGGTTTATTAATTATTGAATAATTATTATACGTATATCCGTCTGATATTTATTATTTTTTACATTTTTAGAAGTATTGCAACATTTGATTGCAAAATCGAATTAGTTTATAAACAAATTTAATATTGAATTAAGTTAAAAATATTAACTAAATATTAATTGTAGTATTAATATAATTAATTATAATCAATAAAAAGGTTTTTCTTGTTCGTTGTTATATGGGATTTATGTTATATAATTTAAGTCTCCCCAGAATATTTACTCACGAGCCGCTACTGATTATAATACATCTCTTTCAAATGAGTGTAAAACGTACACGTATACAACTGCTTTTGAATACGATTTCTGCTTCTTTGTATACAAAAATGATCGAATAGATATCGTACGTTATTGAATTATCATTTACTCGTTTACATGTCTATGTAGTACCTACTGGTGTTGTGGAAGATGGATTTTTGATTTTTTTTTTAGTTTTCGACGCGGATACAACTGACAAACGGTATTTATCGAATATTGCGGAAAACGAGTATGTGTGTAATTATAACGCGGAAAAATGATCGAAGAAAGGAGCGTATTGCACCTCGGACGTCGCGAAAACACTTAAAAAGCGTTTCAAAACGGTGATACCCGATTGAGCACGGTCGTTATCGGCCGACCTTTTAGACGACCCGATTGAGCACGATAAAAAAAAAAAAAATGTGTACAACGTTGTCAGATTTTCACTAGTACCAACGTAGAGTGATCCAGCTTAGAATTCTGTTATACCAGAAATTCAATTTTTTTAAACGTGTGATCCACTTGAGGTGGTGTTGCATAACAAATCGGGGGATATTTTCGTTTTTAACTGTCCGAGCGAGTGACCCCACCCGGTCTCGAGTTGCACTCAAAATCCTTTTTTTTCATTCTGTGACCTATTTTGGGTGGTTTTGAATAGCAAATCAGGGGATATTTTCGTTTAAGAGCGAGCGTAGCGAGCGTGTGACCTAGCTTGGAATTTTGGTACATCCGAAATACACGAAGCATATTTATTTATTTTTTATCATGGTAAAAAAAGGAAGTAGATTAATAGAAAATAAATAAATAAATAAAACAAATATAAATAAAAAAAATAAATAAATAAAATAAAAAATGTGCAAAAAATGATTCTGGGATTCGAACGCGAATTCATCGCATTCATAAGTGAAGGCACAGCCAATGTGCCACAACTTTAAAATTATGTACTTAAAATTTTTTATATTATATATTTTTATATTCAGTATTTAGCGGGATAAAATGTAATTGTAATATAGTATAATAAACTAACTGAAGTACATATGTAATAATATGTGATTAAAATCCAATAAAAGATTTTTATTTATAAATATTTACATTCAAATGTATCTTATTTTTTAATAATAATATTCTACAATACAAAATGGCAACGTCGCGCCTACTTTCGTGCTCAATCGTGTTGTTTTTGGGGTTTTTTATGGGTTCCTTTTGTTTGATTCCAACCATGCTCAATCGGGTTGTGAAAAAGGTCAATCGTGCTCAGTCGGGTTCCAGCCTTTCAAAAAGGTTTCGACGATGGACCCGGGGAAGACAACGCGCAGAGGGCCGAATTTCCGATAGTGTTTGTATTCTAATTACTATGATGGAGTGAAGCGGCGTGCGGGACCGGATTGTACGTAGCGTGTCGTTTACCTAAACATGTAAATATGCGATCGGTTACTGGCAGTGTACGAGCAGAGCCGTGCGTTTTAAACGGACACAATTAATTAACAAAACACGTTTGCTAGCTCCTGCACGAAGAGGACTGGTGCAGTGCGCGCGCGCATGTGTGTCGAGCCAACACGAGCGCGTGTGTTGAACACTTACACGACGGTATTTTACGCTGTACGTACATTTGTATAGTACCATACGTATGTTTATGTGTATGGAAAAAAGGCGCGGTGTTTGTGAGTATGGATCGGTGGAATGTCGCAAACGCGACCTACGAGAGAATCTGCTGCTGCTTCAGCGGCGACGGAAAACGAGTGGTCGCGCGCGCGCACTCCGGAGAGAGCGCCTGGTCGTTGGTAGCTCGGTATGTTAATTTATACAAATTTATATGGACAATAAATACCCACTGCGCGACTACGCGAGACGGGTAAGACATGTATATTATATTACACACACATACGTGCGTGCGTGCACCCAAGAATAGTAGGTATACCTCAGCGGTCCGATAAAACGATAAAGATAATAATATTAAAAATAATAATAATCGTACGCGGAACATTGTACACGACGGTCTTTCTGATGGTGCGAGTTCACGCGCGCACATGTTGTAAATAGAATCGCACCGCTACCGCTGTTGTTGTTGCGTGCACATTATATACGTATTCGTTCTTTGTATGGAAATGACGTGTTACAACCGCATGTCGTTGTGTAGAGCACGGGTTTTATCGGACTTTTGTATTCCCGGGGGCTGCGGTGGCACGGGCCGGGGCCAGAATGTCGAAAACCACGCGCGCTTACCGACGACGTCGAGGCACACAGAGACAAGAGAGAGAGAGAGAGAGAGAGAGAGTGAGAAAGAATACAGTCCAAGAAATTATATTACATTATTATGTTGTAAGTATAAAGACATCGTCGGACCGGCGCACAATAATAATCCGCCGCAGACGTCGTCGTAGCCGTTCAATAAACAACACGCGAACAGATAACGATCTGTGCAAGTGCGTTTTTCAGAATCCTTTCTGCTTCTCCTTCTCCATACTTATCCTGTTTCTCATTCGTTCTCTCTTTCTCTCTCTTAATCTTCATCTCACTCTTTCTCTTCCCTTTCTTTCCCTCTTTCAAGTGTCGTAAAATATATTCAACCTCTCTATTTCGATACACATACCTGGTATATAATATGTATAGCCGATGGTACTGCCTCTTCGTATGAACGCGAAATACAGGTATCTGCAGTCGTCATAATAATAAAGCGCGAGCGCGACTGCAGTTGAAAAAAAAAATAATAATAATAGTAACGCGAATTCTCTCGGCTCATTAAAAACAATAAAAATACCGTCTAATTGGAATCGATTCTTCGTGCTCGCGTTCAAGTATTATATTTTGTACGTCACGTCATCATTCTCTTTGATTCAATTTTTTTACATCATTTTTTTTTTTCATCCCGTACACGTATACACGATGCTGCTTTATGGTTTCGTATACGTAACGATCATATTATGTACCGACTACACGCACACGTGCGCATATAATATCATACCTATTAAATGTATACGAGATAAAATATAATAATCTCTGGCGCGTATGGCTTTTGAACCTCACCGGGGAAAATCGGTTTAACGCTTTTGTATTACAATACACGCGCGACAAAGAGCACAACAATATATGTCTTATATATATGTATACGTATATGTATTTATTTATTTATTGTATATATGTATGTATATATACGAAGGGTATGCGAAGATACCGTGCAAACAAAGACAGCACAATCGGCTTATCTGTACTTTAAATTACCGTTGCGTCGTTAGCGCCGGAGTTTTGGAATATGCGTAATTATTAGTGTGTATTATTATTATACTACATAAACGCGGAGACCCCAGTCGGCAACCCAGGGGCGGTGGGGAGTCGGACGCTATTATTATGAATCGTCTAATCCGGGTCGTTCGTAGTATAGTTTCCGTTGACGACGACGACGACGACGACAACAGGTGACCCAAGCTAAAAGGTCCTGAGAAACGGCGGCTGGACGTGCGTACACAGTTCGCTACCACCGATGCGACTCTCCCATGACCTCTTCCAAAACGCCGGCTGTTCGAATGTTTGTCAGTAGTACACACACACACACACATGTATATACGCATACAAAATTAAATAACATAAACACGGCATCAAACTGAGTCAATGTTAGGAGCTGTCTGATAAAAACATGTGAAAATCTTATTCGTGTAGGTACTTACGAAAAATAACGCAGAAATACGTTTTTAGAGTATAATTCTACGTTATAGACTATTATTGACCAATACTGATTAAATATATAACATCCAATTTTATTGTGTAAATTTATATATATATGAACACTTAAAATTCAAATACCACTCAGTGGCGTATTTACGCGCGTGGGTCTATGGGGTCCGGATCTCTCAATTGGCTCCATTGATACCTATCTAATATAAGTTACAACCACAGATTATAATAATCAGGTTAAATTAAATTACTTTACCCGAATTATCCAAATAATTTGTACATTATTCATACTAGTTGGATAAGTTCCGGCTATTATTTATATATTAAATATATAAAATCATGATATATAATTTATTATATAATATAAATTTATTGAATACAAAATCAATGTTATTTGATATTATTAATTATATTTATTTAAACAAGGTAAACTTTGATAACATATAGAATCGTATAACATACCAGATATTTTGCATTTGCATTTATGTGTTTTGTAATTAAATTTACATGCACAATTTTGATAGCGCTTATGTTTAACTAATGTTAAAATCAATGATTTTAAATTTTCAGTGTTGATTTTGTCCAACTTGTATGAATAATGTACACATTATCCGAATAATTCGTACTTTAGCCATATTTCGGACTTAAATTGTAATATATTTGTTAAATATATAAATGTATAAATGCACTAAGAAAGGATACTTTAAAAATAAAATTTCTAAGACGAAACAGTTTTGGGTTTTGTGCCGAATGTGTACATTTTACACACATTGGTGACCTAGGACACATTTTATAATGTTTATATTAATTTTCATTACCGATTGAGGTATACGTATATTAATTAGTATACATTTATAAAAGTTTAGTTTCTTCTATTTATAAAAGATCTGATATTTCTAGTGTAATTAATTATCATTCATCTCTTTGCATTCATTGATTTCTAAATTATTTGAAGATCTAATTTCCAAATAATTTATTCCTACTCTGAGCTCTAAAATAATAAATGAACAACATGGTTTTCAAAGTTCTAGAATCTATATCTATAACTTTTAATTTATTTGCTTTCATAAAAATTATAAATGATGCTTTTGAAAATGGTTACTAAGTAGACGTCATCTAAACTGACTTTACTAAAGCTTTCGATACTGTTAATCACGTTTATATTAAAAATTAACTTAAATATTTTAGAATTTATGACCCATTACTGTCATGATGTTCTTCATATTTGCCGATCGTTCACAACTTGTAAAATCAAAAAGATTTTTCCTTTTATTTTCAATAAACTACAGACATATTACAAGATCCCCATTTAGCGCCAATCTTGTTTCTTATTTATATCAATGATATTTATTTCTCTCATTGAAATAGGCACTTATTTTCTGATCTTAAAATATTCCGTTTTGTTAGTGGTTCTAATGATGTTGATTTAAATGTGCTCGTAAACAAATTTAAATCAATGTTTTTCAATCGTTACCGGTCTACTTTACCTTAAATCTATTACTCGTACATCAATAATTAACCTTTATAGCGAGTTCTCAACCTTAAATACCTTACTTTGACGATAAAACTTTCCATATATATCTATATATGACATTTATAAAAATAAATCTTTAAAATAATTTGGTTTTATCAAAGTTTCCTGTGAGAACTTCAAAAATGTAAATGCTATTTATTTTATCTATATTTCTTTCGTCAGATCCACTCTTGATTATTGTCCTATCACATGGTCTCCTCTGTTTTCTCTCAAACATAAATTGTCATTGAAAATTACATATAACAAATTTTTACGTTTACTTTTTTATCGTCCTTACACTTTCTTATGCTCCTATTTTGGATATACTTTTTTTTGATTCTCTTGAATTAAGTAGAATAAAAGTTGATTCGTACTTTTTGTATATTGTTCATTATAGTTACTTGGTAATTTGTCCTTTATGGCCCCTCAACGTTTCATCAGATCTCATGTTATATTTTATATACCCAATTAACGAACTAATTTATTCGATAAACAGTTTACTGTATTATGTTATATATTATAATGTATTATGCAACTAATTAATAAATATAACCTAGACTTATTCTATATATTATGTAATTGAGTTAGTTAACCTATCTACGTTAAAAAATATATACGTTATTAAAATGTATGACAATAACTGTCGACAATTATTGGGCACTTTTATCAAACTGTTTTATTATTTTTATATTCGAATAGTAATTGTTTTAATCTAAAATCGTATAATTATATTTATCGAGCAAGAGCGCATGATTTATACGTATATAATTTAAATACATTTATATTATTTGCTATTAATATTTTTTTTATGGTAATTATTAAGAAAATTAACGATTCAAATATTTGAATAATAAAATACAAGCTAATATTTTATTAATTTTACTGTTCAAAAACTAAAGTATAAATTACATAATTAGTTTTTAGTAAATAAAATTTTAATGTTTTTGAATTTACGTTCTGCGTTGTCGCGACATGTCGGTTAGGTATTCACAGGGGCGGATTTAACAATTTTCCGCCCCTATGCCAAATTAAATTTGCCGCCCCTATCTAAAAAAAAACTTACTACCTCTTTAATAAAATATCCTCAAATAAATTAATTTTTTCAATACCTACCTAATATGAAATTTTTGCTTATTATAGTATTACGAGACATTTCTTAAACAATAAGATAAACTATAATACAATACTATCGTCGTTGTCGTGGACGAGTTCCTGGGAAAATATAAATATTATTTTGCTTAAAATAAACAAATACAAAATCCACAATTTCAAGATTTTGAAGTGATAAATACAATTTTAAAAATGATGTACCTAATTTTACAAAATCAAAATAAATTTTCAACATAATTTTGCCGCCCTCCAAAATTTGCCGCCCTATGCGGCCGCATAGTTCGCAGTGCCTTAAATCCGCCCCTGGGTATTCACCCAAAAATATAATAAAATTGGTTTGAAAATTAGTAATTATTGATTTTATTATATTATATTATTTGACGTCTTGACATGGTTTATTAAATTATTAGTTTTTTAGCGTAGGTAAAACCTGTTTATAAAAACAACATAATTTATTATTATGGATAATAATATAATAAATGAATACATACAATTTCCATAATTAATAAACGCGGACAAATCGTTGTCAACGGGTTGGTATTCTTTAATTTTTTTTCTGTTGGTTTTACATTATTTTTCATTCAACATTAATCTTTTGGAATTATACTAGTATAAAAAACCAATTTAAACTGTGTTTTTACATGAGAATACTTGACTTTATTCTTGTGTCAAAAATTCAAATGAATTATTTAATCAGCTTTTAGTGATTAAGCTTGTATCCGTCTTGTGGTGAGACATAGAGAATTAGAATACTTGAATACTCACTTATAAATTTATATTAAATTTGAATAAAAAAATAATCATTTATGACATGTATGTTGTACAATTTTTAAATTTCTTGATTAACAAATTGTATATGAATTCTAATATTATAATGTATTACTTTGTACTAATAGCATCCTCGTAAAAATACAGATTTGAATAACAAACACATTTTATTTATCACAAAATTTTAATCCTGTATGATTTAATGCTCCGAGCTCGTTTTAAAATTTTAAAAATTCCTTCGACTGCCCACATCTGTAACAGTATAAAAATAGTCTTAGATATAATAACATATATTTTTTTTTTTTGTTTATTTTATCAGTGTTTTAAAAATATATATATGTAAATCGAAATGTTTTTATATAGTTAATACACAAACACAAAATACACACGGACCTTAAGGATTTATAATTATTATAAATTTTATAAATTAGAATCGACAAAATGTCATATACACTGTACTTATGTTATTTTATTCGCCAAGTTTATAAATGCAGTAAATGGCACTTAACTAGGTTTGTTGTTTTTTCATACGTCGAAATACTAAAAGTTGATCAATATTTTTAAGTTCATACTATAGGGCATTTTTACTTTCAACTAGCTTAACTATATAAATGCACTGAAATTATAATTGTAATGATGGATAATTTTATTTATTCATACGCAGTTGAAATTAATAATACCCGCCAATACACCAATTTGGTAAACATTATTTTAAAGATTATTATTTTTTTAATTTTCGGATTTTGAGATGAACTTTGTTTGGATTTTATATAATAAATCTACATTCAAATGCAACAAGTTAATTGAGATTGAATAATAACATTTCAATTAATGAACCACATTTTAAAATCTGAAGCAAGTCTATTAACAGACAATTGTTACATATTGTTTCGGTTTGAAGACCAGGATCATGTGAATGATGTTGAATTTAAAACCAAAATCAACAATGATAATTTCCTCTTGAGAACATTGTTAAAAATTAAAGTACTATATGAATGAATTATAAATTAGCAGTTTTGAGTAAATGTCATTATCTTATATTATAATTTAGAGTAGGTATAAATCGATACAATTTAAAAAAAATGATCTTACATAGTCACACTAAAAAGCCAGATATACGTGTAATCATCAATAAAGATGTTACGTAAATAAAGTTTAACATGGAATAAGGGAAGCAATGATGGAAATGATATGATGGTCAGACAATATTTGCAATTAATAGAGAAACCAATAGACAAATTATCACTTTGAGGTCAGTACCGGATCTAAGTCTTAGTGAGGCCGTGGTGCAAATATCAATTCAAGGCCCCTTAAAAAAAATTTAATCAACATAACACTTATATATTAATGTATAAAATACTTATACTTTTTTATGTATTAAATAATCAATAAAAATAAAAATTAAGTACTTTAATTAATAGATATATGTAAAAAAAAAAATATAAAAAATTACTAAACAAACAATTTTAGTGGCCCCCCTGCACCCCCGCTTAATCTGACACTATTATAATAATAATATTTTTGAATACAAAGAACAATATTAATTCGAATTCGTTAGTTTTTTAATCACAATATTAGCCATAACAATTTTCTACAAATTTGCACGTAAGAGTGTAAAATATGCATGTTTGATCACATGATTAAATATCACATCCATGTGATTCATTGAATGTTTAAAATTTAAGTTATTCAATTGTATATAATGTGCACGTGTGAGGACATATATTATTGTAAATTATTGTTTATATGATATTTTCCCATTAAAACATACCTGACACAAAACGATGTAAGCATAATATATGTGGTATCAAAAGTCAACGGATATGGCTCAAGGGGACAGACATGTAATCGAGGTTAGAATTCGCGATACTATTTGTGAACCGCTCATTTTTGGTCACACGGTAGTGAAAATCACATTAAACGCTTGTTAATTCGCATTTTTAAATAGGTCGTCCTTTTTACCCGGAAGCATTTCGAATTTATATCGTTATAATTACGATTAATTGCGAGTACCCGATAAAATTTCAGAAACGCGATGAGTTATGCGTTTTCGGAACAGCTGATTCGCAGCGTTTAGGTAACAATATTGTAATACTTGGGCGGCCCCCTATTCGGCCAAAACGTACCCTTCCCTTTTCGGCCAGTGTCACTTTTCGGCCAAAACTTACCGTTTACTTTTCGGCCACTGTTCTTTTTCGGCCAGTATAATTTTCTTTAAAATTTACAATTTTAACAACTGAACATATGATTACATTTGTTAAATTAAAAATTAATTTTTGTTTGACAAATTTTACTATTTATGTAGTCCTCACTTTTCAATGTAAGTTTAATTTCGTTTATAGTTGGTTTTTTGGAAGTAAAGATAAACCAGCGTTGTACCATGTTGTACCTTATCGTTTCTATCTTATCTAATATATTATATTATGAAAAACCAATTATATGTTATCGTGGACATTAATTTAACACGACACACAGCCACAGACACACACACACACATTGTATGAAACAGTTATATAAACACTCAGTACAAAAGTGTTCTAGCATACGTACCTATACTTTTTAGTACCTACCGAGTCGTGATAGACATTTTTAAAATTTAAATTTAAAAAACATAAAAATAATTTATAATGACTGAATTCATTGAAAGTAACCGGGGAAAGTGTTTATTAATTTTTGAAAATTATAAGTTTTCAAAAGCCAATACAAAATTGGACTGATGTATTATAACAATTTATTGTATTACCAATTATTTTATTATATTATTTTTTCACAAAGTATTAGGTAATAATTTTTTTTTTAAATCACATTTTTGGATACAATCACAACTCATAAGTAGTTATAATTGTAAATTTTATAGAAAACTGTGCTGGCCGAAAAGGAACAGTGGCCGAAAAGTAAACGGTAAGTTTTGGCCGAAAATTGACAGTGGCCGAAAAGAGTAGGGTACATTTTGGCCGAAAACGGTGACGCCCTAATACTTTGGGTTTGAATAAATTAATAATCTCGCAAATAATATGAGATGCATTTTTAAAACGGCTAACACGGACTATTGTACGTTTATGAAACATTCAGGATCCGTTGAATTTGTACGGTGATCATATATTGATCATATTTGTTTACCACGATACGGGAGACCACTTGCGTTGCAAGGGATACTGACTTTGTTTAAACTTTTTCGATAGTTTAATTATTATTGCGCACGCACCGAACAGGCTCTAAAGCATATGATACGGATATGAGCGAACGGAAAAAATGTAAATAGACCGAAATAAATCTACAAGTACAGTAAATAATTGTTGCTTTCTATTATATGTCCCGGGGCGAATGCGTATTGTACACTTCGGAGCCTGATTTTGGCCTAGACCCTAGGGCCACGGTGGCCGAATGCATGGTGACAATGTTTGAAGGGTGACATATGCCTTACAACTAATCGAAAATTATAATTTTTCAGCCGTAGGGGTTACAGTTTTAGCCATCAATGGCGAATTTTTGAGAAACCCAGCTCTTAATGTACACGTGAAACGCATCTACCCTGTTGATAGTACAATTTAAGTGCAACGCGATGTACATACTTTATGCGGTCGCGTTTCGGATCGTTACACAGCGGTGTCACAGTCACCGGATTCGTACATTATAATAGTAATAGTCATAATATTGCAACAACCGTCATGGCGTGGTGTGAGTAGTGGTGGTGATGTTACTGCGAACCGACGCGTAGTATTTATAATATATTTATAATATTATTATTGTTATCTGTCCTCGGCGCGCCGGCGCAGCGTCTCTGCGGCCACGACAGAATGCGTGTTCGATGTTAAACAATGCGCCGTTTTGTCAAATTGCTATATAACGCGCGTGCATTATAATATCGTGTAACAAAACGAACGAACGAAAACCCGTTTCGCACGACCGAGAACTATCCATTCTTACTCACCGGCGAACAGGTACAAGAGCCGAGACGGCAGTGGCGGTGCATTTGAATCCGTCGGACTCGAGTCGAGTGTTGTACGTGTTCCGCTGTGGTTTAAATATATTTATATTTAGCTATATATGTAAATATATTGTACGCGCACGTGCATTATAATGACAATAATAACGTATTACCGACGAATCTCTATTTAACGAGCGTAACACGGTTCTTTGAAAGGAATAGAAAATTCGCTTAAATGAAATGCAATTGTTTTCATTTGGAAAAGTTTTTTTTCCGTACGAACCGAATAGGTAGGTACGCACAATTATGTGTAATGCGTTTAATGATAACGTAAAATGATTTCGTGTAAAACGATAATAATAAATTATTAATTATACAGGACATTTATAAATATTAAATAATATCAATAACAGTATGTACACGATGATGTATATATTTGCATGAATATATACCTATATTATATTATGCATTTTTTTTCAACAGTCCAATTCCTGTATAATTTTGACATTATTGAAACCTTATTTTCCCATGCATTTGAAAACTCTGAAACGCAAATATTATTTCACAGCTACAAAATTATAGTTAAAAATTAATTCATTGAATAGAAATTGTATTCGTTAATCAGAAACTTTTCGTTTATGATAATTGTACGATTCCATTACGTATAAAAATGTAACACGTTCGACTGCACTTGTACAGTCTTGCCCAGTAGTTTTCGACCGGGAGGCCGCGTGAGCTTTAAGATTAGTTCCACGATAATTCTTCAGTTAAAAATTTAAAAAATTCATAATCATATACATTATGATTATATGATATAATATTATATTATATGTGTCATAAACGATGTACGAGTATAATGAAGTAAAAGCGAAAATTCAAGCCGGTAATAAGTGTACTTTGGGCTGATAAAGTTACTGCGAACTAAAATATTTTCAAAGCTTTCAAAGATTTAAATATATCAAACATTAATAAAACCAGTAGTTATTTATGGATATGAAACATAGACAAGAATTCTCCAGTTATTTTCAAAAAAAAAGTTCACAGAAAAATATAAGGCTTATGTAAAGATGTAAATACTAGAGAGTAAAGAATTAAAAAATATAAAGAACTGTGAGAATTATTTCAATACTAGAGTATTGTCGAAGACATCACCGCGTGACGACTCACATGGACAAGACACGCATGGCGTAAGGAAGAATTGCTGCTAAAATGAGTAGTAATAATAATGCTTCTCAAAGAAAAAAACCCAATGGGTTGCCCGAGATCACGATAAGGAGACTAGGTAAGAGAGGACGTGAAAAAGAGTAAGACCTGGAGAGGACTATAAGATAAACAGTATTTTTTCGCACCATACCACATTTATGTTAATTTATAATATACACACGCACATTTTATACGGGCAAGTATACGCACCTCAAGGTTCTGTAAAACTACTAGTGACAGCATCAATAGATATTTAATGAAGTTGTGCTAAGATTTGAGTGGGTGCAAAGAATGATCAGGTACACTTAATGCTAGAAAAAAAAACAATATCCTGAAAATATTTTCTACATACTATTTTATTAAAGACGTGCTATAACAACTAAAATTATTAAGACGATAAAGAGAATGGTATTCGTATAGGCGGTAGCGTGTTTAAACAGGAAGTGGCAGGGAGTCTCCTAGACCACAGAGCTTGAGATTTTTAGAAGCTTCGGATTTTATGTGGTATTTAGTTTTATGGTAACATAAAATTCTAAAAAAAAAAAAATAGACTAAAAAAAAAATACAACGCAGGGCAATTTTAATTTTATACATTTATTTATTTAATAGTTATGAACGTAAGTCCTAAAACATAATATTCTATATTGTGTGCAGAAATAACAAATATAATACATTACATTAGTTATTTTACACTAAAAAATAGATTATTTTGAATGAGAAAGAGTAGAAGTAAATAAAGAATCTATTAAATGTATTCAAAGATATATGTATTATCTGGAACCATTAAAAGGTTTAGCTGGAGAGTTAAACAAATAATTTTTGTGTGTAGAAAATGGATAAAAAGTTTTAATATCTCTAATATTAAAGCTATACATTTTAAAGCGGATTAAAGAAAGCATTTTATGACAATCTACTGAAACTAATAAAAGTTTTTGAAGAAATATAGAAAAGTATACGATAATTAGAGAGTAATGACATATTAAAAATATTTAATACATTATTATATAGGCTACGAATGGTATGTGGATATTGAGTTTAAAAGAAATAAAACGTAAAATAATTATTTTGAACAGATTTTAGAATAAGATTTTGTTTTGAAATATTATTTTTCCAGATGAGTGGGGAATATTCTAGATAGGATCGAACAAGACAGAGAGAGAGAATGAAAGAGTTTTTAAAGGAATAGGATCTAAAAATGAACCACAAGTGCGTTTAATAAATTCTCAGTCAGTTACGAAAAGCTTTACCTTTGATAATTTCAAAATCAAAATTATATCAATATCTTTAAATTGGGAACAAGCCCGATATAAGTGGTAGAAATAGAGTATTAAAAGTTAATAGGATTTTTGACAAAGTAAAATTTCATATATTTACATTTATTACTATTTAAAATTAAACGATTCGTATTACACCACTTAAGTAGAGGTTATTTATATCGAATAGTGAATTACATAATAACGATTTTTTCAGATGTTGTAATTTTTTTAGTTTGGCATCATCAGCACTGTGAAGAATATTAGAATTAGTGACAACATAAGGAGATCATTTATAAATATATTGTAAAGTTGACATTTAAAAGGTACGTTGTAAATCTGTGCAACGGTGAGTAGATGAATCTATATTTTGTATTGTGTTTTTGTATTCACCAAAATTACAAAAAAAAAAAAAAGAACATTGAGACGTCGCGAGCACAAGCCTAGGTGCGTGTACCAGTGCGTGTAGGTTGCACGACGGTGTCGCCTCGCGTTTCCCCTCGGCATGTGGTCGAACGGCCGAGAGATGTCCGCGGCGCTTACGGAGTACCCGCGAAAAAAACAATACGGTCCCGCGTCGCCCTCGCGCACAAGATCGCGAAAACGTGCGGGACAAAAATAATTGATAACAAACGCGTAGTCGAACACATCCGAAGACCGTGTGTAAACACGTTGTGTAAACGACGAAGACTTCGCAGCAGCCGCGGCGTAAAAACCAGTCGCCCCGGACACGCAACCGTGTAACAGTGATACCACGGGCCGAGGTAAGTTCTACAGCATTATTGCTATTCCGATTATTAAAATGTTTATATATTATTATTATTTTAATATTTACTCTTCTCCCTTTCCCCCCGTCGCGTGCTTAATATACAACATCTCGTTCCGCCACCACGTGAAAGAGTACGCGTCCTCCGCCGGTAAAAAACATTAAAATAATAATAATATTATTTTGTACGCACGCATCGAGCGCCCCCCCGTCGGGCGCACGGCTCCGGACTGTCGTCGTCGCCGCACGGATACGGTCGCTCGTCTCATTTGTCATCGGCACCACTTGTGGCCGTCGTCGCCAGTCGTCGGTACGCGCGCGCATAATGCGATACCATTATACCTGGCCATACGCAGTATTAAACGATATATTGTCATTATTAATATTATTATTATTATTATTATCATTATTATTATTATTATTTTTATTATTATTATCATCATCATTAATATATGCTCGCTAATATAAATGTGTTGCAAAGTCGCGTGGGATGGGGCAGGGTGGTAGGTTGAGGAGGAAGAGAATAGGACGAGGCAAAAGAAATCGTAGGAGATCTGGGAGAGCGAGAGAAGAAACGACGAACAAATAAAGATATTCCGCGGTGTCTGTTTATCGTATTACAATATCTCGTACACGTGTACGCATAGGAGGTATACGAGACGCGTATATTATAATAGGCACATGTTACAAAGTAATATAATACGCGCGCGCATAATGTAACAGTTTCGCGTGTAAGCGAATACTGCAAGTATATATTATGTTGTACGGTACACACCGCCGACATTACGTGCGCCTCGTCGCGTTTATCGTGATTTTTCGTCCTTTGCTCGTGCCGACGCGATTTCTGCCTATGTAATATAACCATACGGGATGCGTACACCTATCCAATACTATACATTACGTTGTGCGTGTAATAATATCAGACAAGTCGTCGCAATTGTTTTCGATATGTGCACGTATTAATACTTATACACACACACACACACACATACATGTATATACAGTGTATACGTATGCATGTATAAACGCGTATGACAGCGGTCGCGTAGCGAGGAGGCTGCCGAGGGGTCAACTCGCCACATCTCATCCCCGTACTCGTAGACCGCGGTATTTTTTTCGCATATTATTGCGTTGAATGCATATCATACGATTCTATGTAGAACAATTTTTCTATTCTGCGTTACCATATAGGTACATTATTTACATTTATTTCTATTATGATAACTATTTCCGTAGACAGCCACTTTTTACGCGTTTTCATTATATTTTTGCTATTTATAACGCGTTCACAATTCGTTTTTTTCTTCTAATTTTTAACGCATTTTTTTTTTTTCATCGTATTAAATTCACAGTCATGGACTTAACAGAACCATGACCACTAGGTGGTACCCATCACGAAGTCGCAGTTGACTCGAACGCGTGATATGTATATAATATGTTCCAAAAGTCCCGTATCACCCTCAATATCTCCATGTAAAATCAATATATTTAAACGCGATTTTTTTTACAGTACTAAGTATGGTAATTCTGTTTGAATGGCATAAAATTCAATTTTTTTTTTAAAAAATTTTTTTACGCATTTAAGAATTTTAAATTTTTAAGATGGCCATTTTGTTGAACATATTTTTTAAAACAGTTTAAAAAAAAAAATACTAAAATTAAATAAAAAATGACCAAGTTAGAGCAAGTTATGTTTTTGAATAGTTGTAGTAAAAAAATCAATTATTGTTTTACATTTATTTGAAAAAATGTATGTATCCGTCGTGTTCATTGCCTGATCTTCGTTATAAAATTAAACAAAATATTCAAAGTATCTTACCCGAGACATTAGGAAATGTTAAGAACGCTTGGGTCGAAAAACTTCAACTTTGTGCTGCAAATAATGTAGGTCATTTCGAATATTTATAAAAATAAAAATGTAATGAATTATTTTCGTTTTTATGTAATAAAATCTTTTTTTCTATTAGCAATCAAGTTTAAAAATATTATCTGAATTTTAATTTTAATCTTTCCTAAAAGCTCCACTAATAATTAGATGTTTACAGATTACCATTAAAAACAGCATACCTACCTAACTATTATTACAATTATTTATAAACATACTCTACTCAACTAGCTCTATCTTTATTATAAATCACATTAATTATAACTGTAAGATTATGTCCAATATCGTAACTTTAGGTTGACTTCATGATAATTAAAATACTTAAAAATAGATAACCAGTTTTACTGTTTAGCAAACGATATAACACGGCTATTTTTATTTCTATTCAAATCAAAACTTTAATTAGGAATGTAAAAGTATTGTCGTGTGCTGAAATTAGATATTTCATTATTGAAATGTGAAACAATATTGATTTTTTTACTACAATTATTCAAAAACATGGCTATCTTAAAAATTTAAAATTCTTAAATGTTTAAAAAAATCTTTTAAAATTATTTTAATTTTTTATAAAAAAAATTAAATTTTATGCCATTCAATCAGAATTTCCATACTTAGTACTGTAAAAAAAAACCGCGTTTAGATATATTGATTTTACATGGAGATATTAAGGGTGATATGGGACTTTTGGGACATACTGTATATATATATATATATATTTATTTGTACAGT
This sequence comes from Sipha maydis, assembly GCA_034509805.1. NCBI lineage: Eukaryota > Metazoa > Arthropoda > Insecta > Hemiptera > Aphididae > Sipha > Sipha maydis. The sequence goes on along the minus strand of JASXSY010001234.1, from coordinate 6,367 downwards.
AATATTACATTTCCACAGTATTTTGTTACGTATAAACAATTATTTTTTAACCGCTTCGCATCTGGTTCTGAACATTTATCAGCAGTATCTCTGATATTTTTTAGATCTTGACTTAGCTATTATTTTACTCGGTGTTTGGATTGAAAAACAATAATTCTAATCCGTCCCACTATGGGAACTACATCAGCAGCAAATTCCATCATTATTTGATTAATCATTTTACGATAAACTATACATCGTGCACATTTACAATGTTCAAATATTATTAACACCACATAAGTTCAATGTATTAATTCTTGTCAGTTCTGCATTCATATCGTATATTACGTACAAGGATTTGCACACGTACGTGTATATATTTATATGAGTAATGTATTACTATAGTTTCCTACAGATCTTTATCATGGTAATATTGCGTTACTTTTTCACTTAAAAATATTGCGTTTATATTATTCACATGGTGGTCGGCTTGTTTTGATATTATGATACACATAAAACCATGCAATATCATGCTGAAATGTCATTTTATTACACGCCTAGCTGAGTATAATCCGTTATTTTATAGCCTCTAAAATGATGCATGCATATATATAGACTATAATACATAATATATTGTAATATTTTTACGAGTAAATTATGTGGTAAAATTTTGATCGTGTAATATTCGTTCACGCGCATTATTTAATTCAATAAAACGTAGAATTTTTAATTTGTTTTATCAAACTATTATATTCTATACGCGTATACATTGTATAATTATCCTATAAAATATGCCTCTATTAAACTTAAAAATTCTTTTCTTGTATTATGTATATATACTAGTATTATATAGTTAATTTAGTACACTTTCTAAATAATTATTTTTAATTGGTATATGATTATACAATAACAGTTTGCCCTGAAAAATCTGCCCTTAAATCATTAAAATGTTGATCGTTCTGTACGCTGTACGATGCGTAAAAATGACGAAAATTACTTTTTTAGACATTACATTATCATTCGATATGAGATTGAGATAAGCGCCACTGAACGATTCGCTGCGGTAAGACATCATGTCATAATATACTTTTCGGACAGGTTTTACGATACGGTACAATTTTAATTAAAGTAATTAATCACCACTGATTTTTCGACCCACTTTATATTCCCGTGTCTAAGCCGCATCGATATCGTTGGACATTTCACATCGTGTTCCCACCACTGGCTATCGGTGTGGTCCGATTTATTGATAGTAATCGATCACACGCTGGCACCAGCACCGGTCCCGGCCGTACATAATAATAATAATAATATATACAGCCGGTAGTCTATCGCGTATCCGTTTCATTATAATTATATTTATTATTAACATACCATTATCGTCCATCGGAGAGGAAAACGTTTAGTTGACATCGCGCGCGTTAAATTTTACGAGACGTTAACGATTCTTTAGTACGGTTTTTATTTCCCGTGTTACTTTTGTTTCAGCTGAAATTTACAACGAATACAATTACATATACATCTATATGACATATTGTTTATGTATAATCATGTTACCGAACGAAGTAATATTTACATGAATGTTTTGTAATATGTTCAACGGTCAGAAATTAAAAATTCGTACTACGTACGCACACGAGTATAGATGGGAGGAAAGAACACAAATATTATAATATAATAATAATAATAATAATAATAATAATAATGTTGATGATGATGATAAGAATTAACGAATAGATTTATGTAGTGGCGGTAATATATTTTTCTCAATGATCACTTTGAAAATTTATCAAAATGTTATTATGATGTTTATGAAATACAAATGGGTCGTTATACGTTATTATGCGCAGTAGGGTACGTGTAAATACGATTTAACATGCATCATAAATATATACGACACATATACGTATGGAAACAACGGAGGAAACGGAAGTGAAATATTTTAATCTATCATCGTGGTATTTGGAATTGTCGAATGTTTATTGTTGTATTAATGGCGCTATTAATAATATATGGACGGTATTAATATCTGAGATTTTGCACACGATGGGAAAAGCATTAAGCATTGGAAGAAATTGCGTCGTGTGTATGCAGATCAAACCCGTCCGAAAGTTAGGGCAACGTATACACAAACACAATCGAATTTCCATCTATGCAAACTGGGCAGTTACCTAGGATCCCTTACCTTCCCTCGTTCAATAACAAAAAAAAAAAAAAAATAAAGTAAAAAAATAATACATATACATAGGTACATATAATTATTTTTTATACTATAGTAATGATATACGTATAATAATTTTTTATTTAAGTATGTTGATTAAAAAAATTACAAACGGTTTTATTAAAATATTTTTAAAAGATCCCGTCTTTAGAAGCTGCTTTGAGGCTTTGAAGCCTTTAAGTTCGGCACTACACACAACACATCATATTGTACTGTGTATTATTTTATTCACTAATTATTTTTCTAATTTTATTTTGTGTATATTTTTAAACATACCTAATCAACGAGCACCGTGATGTCCGTAAACACAAAGTCGTCCCTAAGTATATAGGTATAATAATATATAACAACATCTTATTTTCAATAATGATGACATTTTATGTCGTAACCACGCGTAATATATTATAGCCTGTACTATGTGTTTTAGGTAGGTTTCATTATTATTATTTTTTTTTTTTTACGGAATGACGACGATAAACACTTATTGATTACTCGATGAAATGTACGTATTTTACGAGGAATCGAGTTCGTTAGCAATTATATACGCGTATCAACTATGTATAGAATATTATAATATGCACAGAGAGCTCTTATTTTGTCCATCGGATTTCCACTGCACGGTAGTAATAATAAAACAAATGCACATATAATATTATTATCGCGGGCCGTCAACTGAAAGCACCCTGTTCAATTAGTACCGTACCCGTTCGATAAATATTTATAAAGTTAATTATTAAGCAATGCGTCCACGGGCTTGCGAGCTATCGGCATCATCTAAAACACACACACACACACACACACACGTATGGACGCACGCACAGGTGAATGAAAACCACTGATTGCTGTCGACGAACAGAACACATATACATTAGCGTTCCTGAGTGCTACGCACGTGTTTTGATTACATTCTATCCAGTAGGGTACACCATTGTAGGTCTTCATCAGTAGGTAATAAAAACCATTCGGGTCACCCATCCGTCAACGGTTGGTGTACAAGACCACACGGCATCATGCGAATGTAGCAGCAGCATATATATTATATGTATCCTTAATAATTATTATTGTATTATTTTTGCAGCATTACGGTCTAGGACTCGGAAGTTTGTAAGTTGTCGTAAACAGTGGGTTTTATAGGAGACCAACAATTATTAGGTCGGGTGTTGCAAGAATAAGATTGCGTTTATTAACTATAAATACAAATAAAATAATATCAGATATGTGTTTAGATCATAATTGATGCTATAATATTGCAATACCAAGTATCTCTATTATTATTAAATAAGTATTTTTTTTTTTTTGTATTTACAGTCAACTATTACAATTTTTTTTTTTCTTAATAAAAAATGATCATATCGTATTGCTATTATATTATTGTTATATATTATATTATTATATTGTGTTTGAGACCGGCCAATGCCCAGTTGTAAGACTGGTCATAAGGGTAGGTATTATTCGCCCAAAACTGGTATCTGGCAATAAAAACACATAAAACTTATTGTGTTACGCTTCTGAACGTCGCTAAAAAACCGTTAAATACGTGATACATAATGCGGTAAGTACTACAGTTTAAAATTATTTTTTACGCATATATTTTTCAAATAAATTGTCATGTATTTGAAAATGTTATACTTGTTTGTAAAATCATAAACATTTTATCAAATAAAATACATGATTTAGCAATTTAAATTCAAGTATTTCGCAGTGATTTAAACATGAAAGGTTTAAGTTTACTCGAATGTGGACAATAACTACATCATGCAGTTAAACGTTCGTTGTACACCTTGTGTAGTAAGTAATTTTTTCCGAAATGTCATACTCCTTAAAATAATAATCCTAAGTACATGGAGCTGAGCAAAAATATCTGCGAGTAATGCAATTTGTATAATTTTTCATAAAAAATTAGTGAAAATACACTCAATAACATTGAGTTTGCCTGGGATCGTTTAAAATATAATGTAATCATTTGCGAAAAACGTGTGCAGCGTATATGGTTCCGATAACCACAGGACATCACTGTAGTTCCATACCTATTTTTATTAGGTTTATGTTCACCTATTATCGACGAACATAAATATTATCTAGGGCACGTGTAAATTCCCCTAAAATATTGTAAAATTCCCCTAAAAACTTTTTGTTACCGTATTACATTAATGTAAATTCCCCTAAAAAACATTTTGCTACCGTCTTACACTAACGTAAATTCCCCTAAAACATTTTGCTACCGTATTATACTAAACCAAACGATGACCGCTTGGATACATTTTATGATTATTTAAAAAATACATATATTGGTGAAGGAGCAATTTTTCTACCTACAGTCTGGGCAGAAGCATCTTCCGAATTAACAAAATCCACAAATGCTTGTGAATCATTCCATGCTCATTTTAAATCAAAGTTTTACCAAAGCCATCCAAATATTTTTATGTTTATTGATACACTAAAGAATTTTCAATCAGAAATTTACATAAAATTACAAAGCAAATAGTTACAATAATAATAAGTCAAAAAGACTTAAACAATTATTAAACCAGTTAATAGAAAATTATAAAGAACAAAAAAATTACTACATTTCATTATATAAAAACCGTTTCACATTATTACTCCATCAAAAAATAATTTCAATAATATCAACTTTAATAATTTTAATAGTATAACGATGAAAATGCATTTTTCTAATTATAAAATATGAATAAAGAAATATATATGCAGTTAAAAATACAAATATTTTTGGAAGAAAACTAGAACCGCCTCCACGTGGTGTTCTCTGGATTACTCTAAATGGTTCGAATTTTATCAGGGGAATTTACGTTAGTGTAATACGGTAGCAAAATGTTTTTTAGGGGAATTTACATTAGTGTAATACGGTAGCAAAATGTTATTAGGGCAATTTACGTTAGTGTAATATGGTAGCAAAATGTTTTATAGGGGAGTTTACTATTAGGGGAATTTACTATTTAATTTTTTAGGGAGTTTACATTTGCCCATTATCTACTAATAATACTCTACGTGGTTGTATGCAACAGTAGGCGTCGTGCACTATCGCGCAGAGCGATCGTCAAAATTATATTTTATTTCGTCAGTACGAGCAGATTCTCGGTCTAAAAAAAGTATAAATTGTTTTACATATACATGAACATACAGAATATGTCAGCGACGGACTCTGGTGGTATTTAACACGCATGCATATGTTTGCAACTTTATTATTATTATTTTTAATATAAACGTGTATTAATAGCCACTAAGATCAGACTAATTTATTTTTATGTACAGTCGCGACGCGACTATATTAGTTTTACTCGAAAACGACCGTGTCGAAACCACGGGGATCCTCGTACATGCGCGTAGATATACATTAATTTTATAATTATTATTATTGTTATAATGGTAGTCATAATAGTATTACAATATGCGGCCAATGGAATGTTCGATTCGACTCGCGAGTCCTTTCGTCGCATCCGTTCGTACGACTGCAACAGAGTAGGATTGTTTCGGATGGGGAGGGGGGTTGTTATTGCTGTGCGTACGTATCCACACAAGTACATTAACATGATGTATCGTCACGCGCAGTAGTGCATCCGTGTGATGTTATTTACCTGAATATGATACATGTACCTGGTCGCGATGATATGTTATGTATTTATTATAAACGACATATTGCGCACGCGGTATACCTAGCCAATAATGTGTGCCAAAAGTACAGTGGTGCACGTACGTCGTATATAATTCGTCGCAATATTAATTTGTCTTAGTATGCAAATGTCCTGGGACACGGTACGTGTTTTGATAAAAAATTAAACATGCACATTTTTTTTTTTTCAACCCGAAGGTTGGTTTACAACTCCAATTCTCCATTCTAACCGATTCCTCGCCTTTTCTTTGAGTTCTTTGAAGGTTTTGACTTTTGCATCAATTTTAATTTGTCCTATATACGAGTTCCGCGGACGTCCTGCAGTTTTCTTTCCTTGTATCATGCCCACCAATATTATATTATGCAATTCTTCCGGGTGTCTCAGGGCATGTCCAACCATTTTCCAGCGTCTTCCTCTAATCGTATCTATGAGTGTACGTTTTTCTCGTACTTCTTCATTTGTTTTCCACTCTATCCAAATTATCCTTTCCATACGCCTCCAGCACCATATGCACATATGTATATTATTTTTTCCGTGT
>JASXSY010001233.1:0-47949 GCA_034509805.1 Sipha maydis | reverse complement strand
TCTGTTTCTATTGGTAACGATACAATACTGTCCGTCAACAGGGTCATGTTTTCAGGAGAAATCTTGTTAAGGATCGATAAAAAATTCTTTCTTATTTCCTTGTAGAACAAAAATAAAAAAATGTTAGTTATTCACGTGGAACTATATTACAAACATATCATATTGAGTATGAACTGCAATCTTGCGTAATCAGTGGGAAAACTTGTATTAATTTATTCTTTACTTCTATCTTTGGATCTTTATCGCCCGACGAACGACAGTCACTTGAAGTTTTTGCCCTTAAAAATGGCGGAACCCATGCGTTTTCACTCGTATTAAGTTCACTTGCGGTGTTTTTCGACAGATAATAATGGACAACTTTCCTTTTCGTTGTTCCCACGCATTGGTTCGTATTGTCCACAGGTGACGTAGTAGTCTAAAATCAGTAATTTCTTCAATATAAGGTTGTTTTAATATTGTCATTCGTTTACCGTTGGCAATATTCTGGGTTGATGTGTTGGCCGTTCTCCGAATACCCTCGGAAACAAAGTCCATTCCGGACACTTCGGCTGACGTTCACTTACGTTTCTTTGGGTTATACGTTCATTTGCGTCTATTTTCTTCGATTGGCTGCTCAATGCTCCAGCGTCTAAATTGCAATTGTAAACGAATGATATTCTCACGTTCTCATTATTCTTTGAAAATATTACTAAAAATATTTACCGTTGAATATCCCAAAATTGCTCATCTTTCGTTTTTTTTTTTTGTAGATGAAAAATCAAAACTAATAGAATTGAATAGAATAGTACAAAGTAATCGTCGATTTCTTTTAAAAACGTAGTAAGTATATTAATGATTTAATATTTTCAAAGTATACAAATTAAGTCTGACCTAAAAATTTGACTTGAAATTATAAACTCTGTAATATTTTACGTTAGTTGTAGGTAAACTGTTGTGACTTGTAAATTTCGCATGGCAACTGAACTAGTATTATAACTGCAATATCAGCCACGATTTGTAAATCGAATTCATAGGTAATACTAAAATACGAGAAAGTTTAAACACTTTCATGAATGAAGGTGCGTTTTGCTTTTAAGGTACATATATCGTTCAAATATGAAATCAATATAAGAATTACGATGAATCACACGATGCTTTCTGTGTGCTTTTTATAGGTACACACGTTAAAAATGAGTGCTATTCTTGTATTTTGAATTAATCAGCTATTTAACCGTTAGATTTTCTTAAGGAAATCGCAGTTTAGGGTCCTGCCAAGCCCTCCAACATCAGGCCAATTCAGACATTTCATTCAATAGCGTTGAGGTACTTACCAATCGCCCTCCCCCCCCCTGGACATTGTTGAATGTATTTACAATAATTAATGTTATGGGTTATTTAAGTGGGTAAAAATTAGAAGTTTAAGCAAGCGAAACGATCGAAAAATTTTGATCCACCAATTTATTTATAATCTGTACACTGTCAAAAAGAACCTATGATTTGAGTTCAAATTTCGCCCCCCCCTGAAAGAAGAGCTGAATACGCCCCTGTTGTATTAACTAATGGGATATCTGTCATAAAATAATAAGAAAATATTTAGTTTTTAATATATGCCCACTGTGCATTGGAGGTTTCAATACATCCCAGAAACAAACATTTTAAGTAGTACCATCAACGTAACTTTTTAATATGTATACAATGTATCTGTTCTGTTTAAATAAAACAAACATTTAACACTCATCCCGGCGATATAACTAGGTATTATATGATAGTACAGACCTACAATGTTATAAATTATATGTCACAGGGTTGTTACATTATGTAACATAACGTAACTTACATTATTGTGATTAGTAGGCTTAGGGACTTATAGCTCTAAAAAATACACAAATATGCATGCAAATATGCTTCTAAAATCATTAAAATATGCATTTATATGCATTAAAAAAAAAAAAAATGTCCACTAAATCTTAGTTAATTTCACTTTTAACTTTAAAAAGTTATTAGTTAAAATTTATATCTAATAATTAATAAAAAAATAAGTTAAAAATTATTAATCAAGGATACAACTTTTATTATTGAATATGCATCAACTAAATTTGAAAAAATAAATAACTTTGCTACTTAAATAACACAAATGTTTTATATATATAAAAAAAAAAAAATATGTTCTGTGTAAAAATTACATCATTAATTCTGCTTCATTTTTAGTTTCTTGAAAGTTACATTGTACAATTAAATGCTTTCTTATGTTTTCGAATGTAAATCTCCGACGATTACTGGACAATAAATTTTTGTAAATTGAGAAACTACGTTCAACGTCTACAGAAGTAATTGGAGCATAATTAAAGTATGCCAAATCATCATTTGTCATATCTTCAGGCAAACCTTTCAAATTTTCCACTACACCACTTCACAAGGTGGCATTTATCCAAGTCACCCATCTTTTTAATATGGGATCTGGTGGCAACGGAATCTCATTGTTTGTTATATTTAAAAATGTTTTAATACGTATAGGTGATTTTCGAAACACTTTTTTAACTGAGGCTACTACTTTATCAACATCTGAAATTTCACCACGAATTTTTTCGGCAATTCTTTGAAATGCATGAGCAAGGCAAGTTAAATGTATGCATTTAGAGTAAAGGGTATTTATACATTTACCCGCCTTCATCATATACGGGGCAGCATCACTTAAAAACAATAAAACATTATCATGCTGAACTCCCTCGGGCCATAATATTCCCATTGCTTTGTCAAATAAGTTAAATATAGTTGAATGATTAGTTTTCTCTAATTCTTCGCAATGCAATAAAAAAATTTCCCTTGCCCTATCAATTTCCAGTGTTCCTATTACAACATTTGCCACAAAACGTCCGGTGACATCCGTAGTCTCATTAACGGGTTTATAGTATTCTTTATAGTTAATCCTTACACAAAAATTATAACGAGATATGAGAGGTAGTTTGCAGATAGCATATTACTATGTATTAAGTCCTATTAATACATTTTTTTTTTCAACCGGTTGAAATATGTAATATTAATGTATATGTAATATGTATCTATAGTTTTTAGTTTGAAATTTTAAATTTTTGCCAAAATATGCAAAATAAACATAAAAATGTTAAAATATGCAAAATGTGTAAGTAGGTACTATCGATTATTTTATCGACTTCCGTAATGTTCAAAAATATTATTTTTATGACAAACAGTATTTCCCAGACAGATTAATTTGTCGAATGCAATAATCTTGTTGATAACTGATTATCAGTTAAAGATTAGTTGACTATCGTATTCAATACCACTAGTTAAGTTTCTTTTGCTCAACCGTTACGTATATAAGCTAATAACGTTAAAACACATTTATTTAATACGTACATACACAATATTGAACTTTTTATAAAAATGAATGTGATTAGTGAAAAAGGAAAAACAATCTTAGTTATGGATTATTTTTAAAAATATCGAAATAGAGAAATCGTTTCCTATGCAAAAAAGTCACTACCTAAAATAAGAGACCTTTTAAAAAAAAATTCACTGGAGGCAATTCGAGTAACCTTTTTTAAAAAGAATTCACGAGAGGCAATTCGAGGGTCAGATGGGAGGCAATTCGTGTGCGCCGGTTTTTTACACCAGTAAATAATTCTAAAAATTCTGTTTGTGAAGTTTATTAAATGTTGGATACCCCCTGAGAAATCGCCCAAAAAACGCCACTGCTTAACAAACTATACGGGTTTTACACTAAACTAGTGACAAATTTAAGCAATAATGAGGCATGATGTATAATATAATAATAAAAAAGTAATTTAAAAAGTTAAATATGATTCGTCTTGTTAAAAACTTAAGCTTGATCAAGAAAAATCCCTGATGCCTTTTAATTGCTATCAAATGCATCATAAATATATGTTGGTGCGTTGTATAATGTATTTTCTGTACAAAACTTTGGTCTGAAACCGAACTGAGTACCATCCAAAATAAAATAAACACAAGGTTGAAAAAAATTTACAAAGTTTTAGATCTTTAAATAAATATATTTATACATAGACAAATTAATGATGTTATGTATCTTAAATAAATATGTAAAACCTATAACATAAACAATATGTTTTACAACATTAAACAATTTTTTAAAGTTATAAAAAAATGAAATATACATATTTATCACATTGATTAATATGAAAGAAATACGTTATATAACTGAAATATAAAAATGAAATTTACAACAACTTATACAATACGTTTAACAAAAGCAGTAACATTGAACACACACTCAAACACCATCTGGTCGTTCTCCTTTTCCTGTGGGACGTCGGAGCGGTTCTCCTGTTGCCCACGATAGCCATCGGGATAGCGGTCTCTGATGCACACCGGCCTCGGAGATCGCACCACGTGGTTCACACCGAACGATTTACCGTATGCGTACGTTACGTTTGGTGCGCACCGGACCGATGCCACCCCCGCTATCGCCGCTGCCACCCCTGCCGTAACCGTTTCTCCTGGAGTTACCGGAGACCATCCCCTCGGGCCAGATATCCACGCCGTGTGCGACTCTTACGTGTTTCGCGAGCGACTTCGCTTCACCCTCGAAACGGCCGCACACGCCACACATGGCTTCCCTGGCGTCGGGATGTTCCAATGCAACGTGCCGGTCGAAAGCGGACCGGTTGGGTGAAAGACGGCCGCACAGCTCGCAGGTGTAAGGGACGCGCTCGTGGCCGGACGTGACATGATGCGACCGGTGCGCCGCGCTCGCGAACACCGTTGAAAAACGTCTTCCGCAATGAGCCACGTTGCACCTAAGACGAATATCATCATCATGCACATCGCGTACGTGCCTCCACAGCGTCACCTTGTTGCGGCTGTACGCCAGGCATCGTTTGCATTTTTCGATTGCTAACCGATCAGTGGATACCGCGTCCGACGTTCCATTCCCCTCTACAACAAGATTAGTGCCCATCGGCGTCAAGACATTTCTCATGGTACGTTCCATCTGTAAAAAAAAAAAATACCCCTAGTTATAGCATTACGTATTTCGCAGTAAACCGTGGCGAAGAGTTGATTATCATGCAACGAGACACATAGTGGTTGGAGACTTGGAATATTCTAACTTTATAATGCCTACAAGTGGTTTTGAAATAAGCGATCTGTGTAGATATAAGAGAACTAATCTACAAGTGTTGACCTATACATTGGACTTATTGATCTACGAAAAATGATATATTTTTTTTATAAATATGTATCTTAAGTGATAATTTCACCTTTTCCATCGTATGATCCATATATATACTAGTCCAGGGTTATATATACTTATACTTATACTTATGATTAATGAATGTTATTAATGGTTTTTAAATGTTAAAAATCAAATTTATGCATTATTTTAGAAAAAAGTCTTATATTTATACATTTTAAAATAGTAAATTTAATTTTGTATTTGTTTTATAATAATATTTTCAATAAGTAATTAATCAGAATAAAGGTTTTTACATTTATACAATTAATATAATTGATTTAAAGATATTTAAAATAAATTATATGGTTGTTTTTACTTTTTCAATATTTTACTTTAATTAAAATAATCATATTAAAATCAAAATTTACATTTTTAACATTTATAATACATATATTTATATCAGGGGTGGATTCAAAGCTTGACTAATACGGAGGAGGGCATAATTTTGAGTATTATATCTAAAAAATGGATTGATTACCACGTAACCCCCCAACCATATAATGCCTCTGATATATAAATATAACCAGATTCAGTATCCTTAAAATAGGAAAATTATTTTGTCATACTACACCTTATATTGCACATCTAGAAGAATAATGACACGAAATAATAATTGTACAGAACAGGTAGTATTCAAAATAGCTAAAAATTACGATCCAGTTATCTTATGGGGTTTGAAAGTGCAATCAGATAAAAATACTTATCCTAGTTAGTCGGATCTTTATTAAAATATTATATTACATTCACAAGTGTGAAACGACTTAACTACTTCTTGATCTTAATTATATCAAATTTTGAGTTCTGTCATTCTTCTTCTGGGTGTGCGATATATGATTCATAGGCGGATATTTGGTCTTATCTTCAGGCATTGACATAGGTCAAGAGGTTTATATGTTCGAGCACCTTTCATTGCCAAAATCTCAGTTGGTAATAATAAAATTCATTATTACCTTAATTTATCAATTCCCGTTCCTATCATGGGTTATCTTTACTTACGGCATTATCTTAAGGAATTTTAGCTTTAAAATGCACTTGATATTATAAGATTATATAAAACCAAGAGAGATTTCAATTCATAAGAGTCTTACGGGGAGTTCTAAGAGAGGGACCGAGTCAAATACCTTTCCTCTATCCGCCTATAATAAATCTAAATCAAACTTATAAAAAATAAAATATTGAATATTGTTACTATATTACTGTGTGTGGTATGCTTTAGCTATTAAATGCGTTGTATTGATATTCCAGCAAAAAACTTGAACACAATTTTAAAATCCTAGGACTTTAAGTATGGGTTTGGGATAGTTGATGTTCACTCAACAAAAGATTGACGGGTTGTGAGAACTATTGGCATTCAATTCTTTACAACAAAGTTTTTTGTTCGTTGCCAACGAAATAACAATTTTTGTGTTTATATTGTAATAGCCAGGATATTTTGCATAACAACCGTATACAATTAAAAATAAATCAAACTGCGAGAATCAGAATTATTATGCATGATGGTAGTATATTTTTTCTTTATACTTTGATTATATACACATCGTAGGGGTGGAAGTCAAATTACTCAATCCCCTCTTGGCCTTTTCTTTTCTTCAAATGTTCGTTAAGTATGTTTTATATCATACTTGGAAAATACATAAATGTGAACACATGTATGATGACTGCACTCTGATTGAAGTATCAACTATACATAGATTTCCATTGAAAACCACCCCAGAAATTGTTGATCGGATCATTTTTACTAGTTAAAATCTTGTTGATATACATAAAAAAAAATAAATAAATAAATAAAAAACACACATCATGTTAAAAATAATACATTTCTAGTTTCAAGATTATGTACGGGTACTAAAATACATAATCAGGTTATTATTGCATAATAGTTTATAATAATATAAATAATATAAAAAAGGATAAATTATGTTATATGAAATAATTTAATGCCATTTTCGTTAACTTTATCAATTATATCTAATAAAAATAATAAAATTCAGTAATTTCTAAATTTCTAAACAAAAAATAAAAATTGATTTTACTTTTTACATTTAAAAGTTAAGTATAGGAGGTACATAATACATACTACCTAACAATGTAAGTGTTGTTGTCACATTTTAGAAATTTAATTTAACAATTATTTGATCATGATTATTTTTTAATATTTACTTAATTAATAATTTGTTAATATTTATTATTTTAATAACTTACCAATACTACCATTGGATACACTTGAATCAATTTTATCTTCCATAATAAGATTTGTTACATTGAACATAGTTTTCAGTGTTTCAGTGATGTATCAACTAATGCATTGGCTTCATCAGGTTCAAAATTACATTTATCATCTAAAATTGAAAAATTATTTAAATATCGTAATGTAAGGAGATGGAACAAGTACTTAATTAACATTTTATTAAATTTAACAATTATTTGATCGACTATTTTCTAATATTTATTTAATTAATAATTTGTTAATATTTATTATTTTTATAACTTACCAATACTATCATTGGATACACTTGAATCAATTTTATCTGCCATAATAAGATTTTTAACATTGGACATAGTTTTCAGTGATATATCAACTAATGCATTGGCTTCATCAGATTCAACATTACATTTATCATCTAAAATTGAAAAATTATTTAAATACCGTAATGTAAGGAGATGGAACAAGTACTTAATTAACATTTTATTAAATTTAACAATAATTTGATTAGGTATGAATTTAACTATTTAAGACCATTTTATAAAGCTTACATACTTAATTAATAATTTGTTAATATTATATTCATAACTTACCAAACATATAATTTGATAAACTTGAATAGATTTTTTCGACTGCAACAAGATCTTTTATTTCGTTTAAAACTAAAACCATAAAAATATATAATTATACTATGATAGAGTTAAATACTTATAATAAAACTATTGACCTATAATTTTAATAAGTCAGTGGATAAAACTTACCATTGGTGTCAGATTTCAATGTACTTGGCGTATTTGAAAGTTTTGAATTTTTTGAAAACATGTCCTTTAACTTAAAACATTTATCGCTTGCATTCAAAAGCAACAATCTTTTCTTTTCACGGGCTTTTTCAGCTCCGCCCTTTCGTTTACCGGACATGACACAATAGTAATGTTACAAACTTACTATTATTATAGTCTTATAATAATGTAGGTATTGAGCAATGAGCACGTCACACCATAGATTAGTATATATCGTCACACGTCGAAAAATATTAAGATGTGCGAGTGCAACTCCAATAGACCAATTACGTAATTGCTATTTAATATTGTCAATCATTAATATTGTGGTGGGCCAGCATCGTCATGGCATATTAGTGTACGATATTACGATAACGTTAAAAACCCAGTTTATTTTTAGATTTGTTGACCATAAATGATAGTTATATTTACGATTAAAAATCATGGCCATAGAATACAGATTAATCATAGCTATTTCTTTTTATAGTAGACAGGTATATTAGTTTTATACTGATAAATTCTATAATCATAAAATATTCATAACTAAACTTGACCAAAAAAAAAAAAAAATCATTTGTGGAAATATAATTTTACCGAGGCCCATTATTTAATATTTGCCGGCCCCGGTAGCCCCAAAAAAAGTCCAGGGGCAGCATATGCTGCCTCTTCTGCACCCGTCCGCACGCCTATGATTATTAACAAGTCAAACAGGAGAAATTATGATATTATATGATAATTTTTTCTAATTAAATTTAAAAATGATATGAAAAGTTTACAAAAATAATATGTACACATATAAATTAAAATAAATATAACAGGGCCTGTTCTACATTTTTATTCTGTGCACGCCTCTGCTCGTTTACTATTAGCATGGCCATTTACATTCTTTATACATTTTGGTCCTAAATAAAAGTTTTAATAATGTTTATTTTGATCACCTTATTTCATAAGTCTTTAAGTCTGAAATCATTTTTTTTTTTTAATTTTATTCAATTACACAGAAATAAATATATAAATAATAATTATAATGTTTGTATAATTTTCAAAATAATACATAATGAAAAAACATTTAAAGTTTAATGAAAATGTTAAGTTAATAATTTTAAACAACAAATAATTATTTATTTTTAAATTTTTTTAATTTATCTGCATTTTGTAAATCTTGTTTTTTACTTGAATTGTTATTAAATAGGTAAATAATACAAATCTGGTATATATATATATATATATATATATATATATATATATATAAACATTGTAAATGGACTAAATATTAGCTCAAGTATATGAAATGAGTTTGACCGAAAAGATTCAGACTGGTTAAAATTATTTATAACTATAAATATACATTTTTTTTTCTGTTTTAATAAGAGGAACATTTTTGTAAATGCATCTAAACACACTTTTGTAATTTATATTAATAATTTTGTTGGTGATTTTAGTCTTCTTGAATGGCTAATATAGTCATATAACTATATATGTTTATATAGTATATAAACTATATATGTTTATATCTGAATTATAATGGTTTATTTTATTTTAATAATTCGTCATAAAATAGGTACTCGAATTATTATGTTATAAATTCCTACATGATAAATATTAAATATCAAACCCTTTGTCACTATGTGTTTCACCTAGTTTTTCAAATAATTAATTTTATTGTTAAACAAGTATACTTATAAGACAACCATGTATTTATTTTAGCCAAGTACCAGAAAGTTAAATTTCACGTTGGTACATTCAAGTTTTGAGCAATTAAAAAATATTTATAATACTCGAATGAAGCAAGAATTTTTTGTTGAAAATTGGAAGTTATTATTCATTAATGAATACTTCTGATTAAATTATAATCATAACGTTACTTATTATAAAATATAATAAGACGGATACTAAATTTCTCTACGTACATACTGTACAAATTTGGAATCTCTAGTCCCTACGATAAACATACTTTTTATTCTTTTATAATTTATTTTATAATCTTTGATGTTATAATATATTTTATAGTTCCAATATTATTTGACCAAAACCGTATAAAAACTTAATTGTTTATCGTAATACTGGTAATAACATACAAGGGTTATACGTAATAACCCAGATTTATATTTAAGAAATAGGAGTTCAAAGACATAAGGCTCCATTCGAAACAACTGCAGCGATCTTTACGTCAACGTTTATTTTTATTTTCAAGCTAAACGTTTAATTTCGCCGCCGCGTAATTATGCGGGTGTTAGCAATCTATAGTATTTATAACCAATGATATCCATCATACGTGACCATCATTTCCCCCCAATTTATCTCGTTTATTATCATTAAATAAACGACGCATACATTTTTCGAATATATTTTTGTTTTAAATGTATTTATTGTACAATTCGTTATTTTTATTTATTAATATTAAAATTATTCAATCATAAGAAATTTATATCATAGTATATAAGTTTTTATTTATAAATCGTATGTTATATAAGATTTTATTTACTTCTATAACATACGATTTTATTTATAAATATATACAAAAAAAAAAAAATGTAATCAACGAGGAACTACTAGGTCTATGATCAGTGGCGTAGCTAGAAAAATATTTGGGGAGGGGGAAGGTTGCCTTATAGGGCTTTATGAACTAGGTTCTCGGGGCAGCCATTTACTGTTTCTCTCACCGATAATTCGATTGATCCTACGAACTGTTTGTGGGGGTAATGTCCCGTTACAAGCGTATTCTTCTAATGCTATATACACTTTTTCAGCCGAACACCGACGGGACACTTTGTCAACCTGAAAAGAACAAGAATAATGATGCGACACAGATATCCTGCAAACGATTTTTTTTTTCTTAATCAGAACGTCGATAATGACGTTATGAATAAAATTAATAGTTAAAAAAAAAAACTTTGAAGACTGATTTTCCGAACCATTTCATATCTCGGTCCGATTATGTGCAGCAGATCGCACAGGCATTCCAAGCAATGCGCGTCACCCGACCCAAGCAACGCGTTAACGGTTTTCTTCATGGTGTGAGACATCTTGAATCGGTCCAACATGAACAGTCGGCCCATAAACCTGCACGGAACAAAGCACACGCGGTGCACAAGTCAGTCGCAAAAGTGCGAGAAAAATGTCTAGCCTCGACCACACGACGACCGTGTTACCTGCACGTTTCCAGCGTACGGACGCGTACTTTTTTGCTCACGCTGTACGCTTGCGAAGCCGTCGTCGTCGGATCGCTCGTCCGGGGCAAATCGCTAAGTGCGCTGTTGCACGACATTTTCATGTCGTCTCTGAACGCGTTGCACACGACATCCAACCCCGGTTTAGCGGATCCCTTCTCGATCGTCTCGGAACACAAGCCCGCGTACAGATGGCCGTTGGTCGGGTCACGGATGGCCTGCGAACACGTGGTTGGATAAAACGTTTATTAGTTTCGTGTCTGGCTGTCGTCGGCCGTGTACCATTTTCACGATGGAATCTGTGATCAGCCCAACGTACGATCGGTCGGCTCGGTCCGCGTGCACCAGGACGTCGAGAAGCTTGTCGGCACACTCGGACACCGTGTGCTCCGTGACGGTCTTCAGCACCGCAGAAGCTTTCCGGACGAACATCTGAAAACGAAAAAAATAAAAAAAAATAGTGTAATCGTTCTGTGGAACGAAGAGACGGTATTATCACCTCGTGTTCTTCAAGATCATCGAATATTGTAACAGCCGGACCAATTGGTTTCGGTGGTGAAACGGCGGAAACTTGCGTCCGATTCGGAGCTTCGACATTTGCACCCATCATACTGGACTCTAACCGCGTATCGCAGGTGTTCGACTCGTCAGCCCTTTCCGTAATGAATTTCGAATCTTCGGAACATTGATCCGTCACCATTACCACCGATGAACCGTTCGTCGCGCGTGACACCTCATTCGTGTTGTTTTGCACGATGTTCTGCGTGCAAATAAATATTGTTCATTATCATTGTACAAGCATTTTTCATAAATTTCCTCAGTCATTTTTTCGCGCGTCAACAATAACTACTCGTAGATTCACACGATATTACCTCGTGATCTCCAATAATTACGTTCCATGAGATACGAAATGCTATTACCCATTTAACCGCGACTTACCGAACAAGTGAGACGGTTCTGCTGATCCATGGATTCCGGGATCCGAACCGACAACGAATCGTTTGACGAAATACTTCGACTCCGTCGAATCGACTGGTCTAATACATCCGGGTTCACTTCAAGAATAATCGAATCGTAAGCCGAAACATTTTCCTGTAATTGTAAACGTGTTGCATTAATAAAAGTTTATGTTTTCGCGTGTCATTGAAATTTGGAATGATTACATTGTAGTTAATTTCGGCATCATCATTTTCAGTGGACGGTCTGTCGCTTGATGAAGCTGCAGCCGCGTTAACCGAAAAATCCATATAGTTGACGACTGTTTCAGACACCTTCGGTAAATTTACGTGCACTCCTTCGTCGTTATTCAACTCATATTGTGCAATTTTCTTCTATTACAAGCGTATAAGACACACTTAAGTACAGACGTTTATGTCCAACGAATAATATTTCTTTTTACTAACTTTATGATCTGAATCGATGTGAACCAAGGATTCTTGATCTGCGATCTTCCCATTAACGAAATCATTGTGATTACAGACGAATACTTTTAATGTTTGCAATAATTCTATTTTGCACGTCTGCATACAAGTCTGATAAAATATTATTTTTATTAAATCTAGTATCTTACGTCATGTACAATATACGAGCAATATTTTACACTATTACCGATTCAATGGGACCCTTGACCGATGAACTATGTGAACCAATTTTGTAGTTCATTTCGATTTCGGTTTGAAAATAGCTGACCTTTAAGATCAATGGTGTCTTAGCTGTATTCATTAAATCGTGTATTCTCTCATTTAATGATATGAACGATTCGGCTTGATCAGTTTCTAAGTCGATTAAAACTATGTCGTTCGATTCATATTTTACGGGTTCACGCATAATTTGTTTGTATAGTTCAATCTGTAGAATATGTGTGTTTAAAATAATTCAATTTTAGATTATATTTATTATGATGTAAAACGTGTGTTAGGTATTTCACTTACATCAGAGTAAATGTCATTATTATGGGCCAATCGGCATGCTTCTTTATTTGAGTATTTACACAACACTCTAAGATTGTGTAAGATATTTTGCTTGCATTCGTTTACACATTTCTAAGAAAATAAAAACATGATACAAATATAATGTATGAAACTATAACCTTTATGAAATACTAATAAGTGTGATGTTAATATGCTTACGGACTCATTTAACCCTTTGACTGTCGCATTTTCCGAGCCGATTACATACCTCACTTCTAACTCGGTTTTTTTGTAGGTAATATTTAGTATCAGTGGTGCATTCATTATTTTTGAAAAGTCACGTAATTGTTCATCAATTGTTCGTTTTCTCATTGTATTCAGACAATAGTTTTTCATTTTTTTGATCAACTCATAGCTGATCGATTGATTTCCGTAAACACTGTCAAGCGAATTCATCATGGGGTATATTAATACCTTCGTATCAATATTGAAATATTTAAATATTTTTATTGAACTATAAATGCTAAAGGCTAGAAATGTCTTATTTTACAAATTGTAAAAATCAACTGAACGTAATTGATATATATTTGATGAGGTAAAATACGGTTATCATAGTAATATCGATATTGTAAATTTAATTGTTTATTGATGCGATTATAGCCACTACATAAATTACTTCTAGTACAACACAAGTATTATACTAATAAATTTATAAAGCGGCGAAGCTTCTGCAACGTTTGGCAGTAGTAGTTGGCATTGGCTGTTGTGCAGATAGGTAAGAAATCACACATTTATAATCCTTTTCTGTTCTAAAAAACAGTCACTATTACTTTGACGGTCAGTGTTTATTTGAACTTGGCTTCAGCTCATAGGCGTGCGCAGAGTTTCTGATCAGGTGCAGCACACATTTTTATCGGTCTTGATACCTTTTGTTTTAAGAAGATAACATTTATAGGAAACTCATTATATATTACATTTATTGTTTATATTACTGTATACAGCAGGGGTTTTCAAACTTTTTAGGTAGAAGGCCACAACATTTTTCATAAATGACTTGCAAGACGTACGTACACATAATAAAATATATTTATAGTTATATAATATAAAACCGGATGGGCCTCGCTCTGCTGTACAGTTAGGGGTGGAGTGTACCTGGCTTATAGGATAGGTCATTATTATAATGGATTTGTTAAATTTGAATGCAATGATAGATATCATTGTATACGAATAACGATTCTGAACGGAGTTCATATGTTTGTCTAGGATATAATACATTGTTATTTATAAACATTGTAAAAAGTATATTTTATTTTGAAACGATAAATATATTTTTCAATAAGGATGGGTTGGCCGTTGCATACAGCGATATAGTTTGTCAGTCTAGAACATTCTACATTATATTATATTTTACATGTAATTTTATGTCAATATTCGCTGTTCAAACACTTATAAAAAAAAATTGTGCCTATGGATTTTAATAATTTTTGAATGACATTAAGAACTACTTCTGTGGAATCTTCGATTAAATTTTCAAGTATTTTGTACGAGCCAAATTTTTTTAATCACCGATTATAAAAAAAAAATGTAAAAAAATCGAATATTTTAAATGCCTATAAGTGGCTTAAAAATCAATATAATATTTTGAAAAAAATATTGCATAAAAGAAATACCAATCTTAACAACTGGTAGAAATTTCAAAAATCTGCGACTTATACTTTTTGAATTATAACAAATATTTAAAATCGTCTGAGAATAAATCGCTATTTTATGCAATTTCGTAAATATTTAAATTTCAAACAGTCAAACAATTTTTTCCTCTTAGTCCGGTAGACATTTTTTTAATGATTTTTGAAGAGTAGCTTATAGATAACCTCGTGTTTGAAATTTTGAACCTTAAGTATGAACAAAAAAAATTTTATGAATTTTTATCTACAAAATAACTTGCAAATTATCGTGATTTTTACACATTTTATACAAATTTGAGCATTAAGGGCTTATAAAAAAAAATTGAGTTAACCGATCACCGATATTTTTTAGTTACGATAAGTTTAACTTATTATAAACCTAGTATAAAATTTTCAAGAGTTTTCGCTCAACCAATTAAATTTTATAGATGTTTAAAAACAAAAATTTAACAAAAATCGAAAATTTAAATTGTCTAAAAATAAGTCAAAATATGTCAAAATACTTTGAAATCTAAAAAATTTGACATAAAGGAAATGCCAATCTTAACAGCTGGTTTTTTAGTATCATAAAAACAGTTAAAAGACTTTAATAAACGACTGTAATAATGTTTTTAGTATGATACATATTATTATTATAGTTATAGATAATAATTACTACTTAAAGGACACATCTAGATTATAGACTAAATTAAATTCTTTGAAAATCAAAATATAATTATAATATTTGTAGTACAAATTTATGTAATTCTTGTTTCATATCATTCTTCATAGCTCATGTGCTAACATATATTTTTATGATTGTAAAGTTTGGCTTCTTTCTTCTTACTTTTCCTTTTTTTTTGGTTCCTGTTTTGTTCTCTTTCATAGTGTCTCATCCTCATTCTTATATAATAGTGAAGACAAGGAGCAATAACGTTAGAGTTATGTTCTTCGCATGGAAAATTAAATTGGATATTTAAAACCATATCTGTCATAGTTCTTTCATAACAATCACTTTGCATAACATTAATTACAAAATATTCTTCTGCTTTGTGAAATAGTTTATTTAAATACAAATTACAGTACATCAAATATCATTTTGTTTTCTTATTTACAAGTTCGGCCACTGCTAACTTAGAAGTTTCTAGGTTGGTTAAAAAAGATCTTTGACTAATTGTACTGGTAGTTTTCATAAGTCGCCTACATAGATATCCTGATGCATAGTAAATTGCAATATCAACTACTTCAGGATTATACAGATAGGAGCTATTAGAAGCAATTTCCTTTTCTTCTTCCCACTCTTCACACTCTATTATGGAGTCCAAACGAATTTTTAACCGTTGCAGAGCTGTATTTGAGAGGTTATCATTGTCAAATATGTTTTTTAACTCTTCTAAACTCAATGTTCCACTTTTTGTATCGTACATACTATAATTTACCGTGGTATTAACAGAAAACTATTATCATAATACGTTATTTTTAATTTTAAAGATATGGTGTCCAATGCGTGACTTCTGTCGCGCTCTACCGTTTATTTGCGTTTCCTATTGACTGGTGTACTACTTGCGATTGCAACCCGCGACAAATAATTTGTTTAATGTTAATACTTATTTATGCTGTTGAAATATAATTAAAATATAATAAAAAGTTGGGATATCGTAAATGTCCGGAAAATAATGAATAGGACAGTAAAATCCGGAATTTATCCACCACAAAAAGTAATACCCGGAAAACTAAAAACTATGATGTCCCGGTCTATAATATTGTGGAATTCTATATAGCAGCGTAATGTTACATTACAGTTGAACCTCGATTAATCGTCAGTCTCGGGATAAAATCTTTGACGGTTAAGCGAACAACAAAAATTAAAACATACATAAATATTATCTATTATTTTTTATTAGTATTTATGACATACATATTGATATAATTATGTACTATTATTGGTACATTATTATTATTCTTTTTTTAATGTATTAAAGTTTTATTATTTGTGATTACATACATACTTAATAATTAATACAATAAAAATTGGTTGATTTTTGTTGTTTACGTTCTTTTTTGGCGGTCATATCTCTAATTCTTCGAAGCAATAATAGTTGAGTCGCATCAGCTTCAATTTGTTGTTCAACCTACTCGTACGTAAGGCGATAACTGCAAAACGCAAGTGTGGCCTAAGGCTGGGGCTATACACGGCGATATTCGCGGCGAAATTCGTCGAGCGGATTTCGCGGCGGTTTTTGTTCTGTCTGGCTATACACAGCGAATTCGCGTGACGGATTCGCTCATTATTTTCGCCGCGATTTTCCAAATATTTAAAAATATTTGTACCATAATTTTGACATAATTCAGTTTCAAAGTTATATGTGTCCCAAATGCAAGGTCTATTTTGTATTTCGGCTATTAATCTCTCACAATCGATAGCCATATTATTTATATTTTTGGCCATATTTAACGGAAAGAAAGACGAAACAATAATAATTCAGTTTTACAAAATAGATGCCCTTCTCGTAGGTATCCCGATGAAAACTAATAATAATATTAATATCACAACCTATATCACGATATTACGATGTTTAAAATTTTTAATTTTAGCCATGATGTTGGCAGAAAGACACGTGATATACTATAATAATTCAGTTAACATTTTATTATGTACTAATATACATAAATAAATATCGTTAGGTAAACCGTAATAGCACGTATCCACATTTTTATACTTTGCTCGTACCTGGTGAAATAATATATTATTATTATGTTATTATGTTATTATGTTTACGATATTTACGATTTTACAATAATACTATTTACAATACTATTGTATTAATATACCGTACTATAGTAATTATCGCCGCGAAATTCGTTAAACCAAAATACCCGTATAGCCGCTATCATTAAAAGTTAATGTAAATAGACGGTTTTGCGGTTTTATGGCTTGGGCGGTTTTGAAAAAAATCGTCGGCCGACCGCGAATATCGCGGCGGATTAATTCGCGGCGAACTCGTATAGCCAGTGACTTACGATTTTAGATTTTTTTTTATCAGTTAAGGAACAACTTATAAGAAACCTTGTATTAAATTTTCAAGATTTTCTGGGCAGCCAAAATTTTATCGTTATTTAAAAAAAAAATACTTAAAAAAATTTAAAATTTCAATTGTCTATAAATAGCTTAATAAAAGTCAAAAAACTTTGAAAATTTAATGGTGTATAGAGAACGCTAATCTAAACATTTGGTGAAAATTATTTACATCGATTAGTTTTTGAGTTATAGTAAAATAAAAAATTTGATTATGTCGAAAACTGGTTTTGCGTAAAAACTCCCGTTTTTCCCAAATTTTTTTATGGGTTTTCCCGTCGCATTTAAAAAATATTGGAAATTTTTTACTTTTGACCCCCCAAAGTACCAAATAGATTCACTTTCCTTTCAGAAAAGTTGCTACATAAGGCAATCGAAGCATTTTTATTGCCCCAAATCGTGTCGACAGACACAAAAAAAAAAAAAACACACATCATTGTAAAATCAATACATTCTTCACTCCGTTCAGAATCTAAAAAAGTTACAAGTTATTCAAAAATAAATTGTTTACTTATTTTCTACCTTGCAATACAAATATAATTTGTATACTTTAATAATGTATTTTATTGTTTGTACCTGCCAAGTTTTAATTTCCAGTCTATAAGATATGTGTAAAATACATTCCAAAAACCTAATCCATGCGTGGAGAGTGGATAATCCAAACCCAAAGTGTTTAGTATTTTCAATGTATTTTACTTGGATGGAGTCGATATTGTTCATATTTTTAGGACTACAGCCACAGATATAACATGTTTGACTTGAAGTGTTAGATACTGAATTGCAAACCTTAAATTAATTTTTTTATTATATTAAAATTAGTCATATAATTAATTAATAAAATTTAAAGTTTTAATTAATACAATTAGTCCTATACTATATTATTACCTTTCCATCTATCATTGTGAAAACCATGATTGTTATCAATCTTAATTGACTCTTTTAATAAATTAGCTGCAGTTCTATTTCCAGATGAATGAAGTGAAGTTTGTGTAGCTTGTATCATTTCAGAAGAAGAAAATGTATTTATTATTGTTTTAATTTTATTCCGTTTCGATCTTTCACAACTATTTTCAAAATCTTTGACTGGTCTTCCTATAGTTTTTTTTTTGTTCTTGTTTAGGTAGTTCAAGTTCACATTTAAGCCACTCACTATTAGCTGGAATAAATCTTATATGGTTCCGTGAGCTTTTCGTCCAAAATCTTTGTAAAACCAAAGTAAACTTCAAAATTAATTGTTCAACTAATTTTGTTTAAAGCGAATTCCATTCTTCAATTTCGTATCTAGCCTTCAAAATTTCGAGTAAGTTTTTTCTTGATTTTATAGAGTGAGGATTTAATGGACCTCTATTTCTTAATAGTTGATATAAATCATCATAAGTATAAAAATGAGAATATGAATTATTGCAATTTAAATTTTCGCTAATGTCGATATCGTCTATATCGACGTTACTACTGGAACAGGCTACAAAAAAAAAAATACTAAAAATACAGACGCAAATGGACGCAAACAAAATTTTGGGATATTATACAGTAGAATATATACAATACTTATTATATATTTGTTAACGATTATTTTTGGTTATTTTTTAATTACACGCTTCGAAGTATAAGTATTAATTTTTTTATGCGATTTTTCTAAATTTTTTTTTTGTTTATCATCATGAAATATATATTGAGTAATTTAAACACTTACCTAGGTGTTCGTTGTCCATCTCTTATTTGAGAATGAGTAAAATTGAACAAAAGAATCAAATTAATACCTTACACAATAATCGACAAGACTCGAATGCGAATAAATGCTAAAGTAACAGTTTCATGAAAACATTATCTACTTTTCTTATCGTCTGAGCAGTCTAACGAGCTCAATATCATTTTAGATACTAATTTCATATTACATATGATATATATATTGGATTAATACAAAACAATATTTATTTCAATCAAATCTAAAACTGGATTTCAGACCACTGTGCGACAGTCGTCGGTTTTGTGAAACTGAAGTCCGTCAGTTGCAATCGTAACATTAAATGACATGACTGGTTGGTCGGAGGGTGCCGGGGAGAAAAAGCTGCGTATCTAAGACGCTACTGAAACTGGGTTCAGTACAGTAATTGCCTAGCCGCTGCGCCTTGTAGCCCGTGTTTAATTCATTTTACTAGACGTTTTGTTCATGGTTTATTAATTATCGAACAATTATTATACGTATATCCGTCTGATATTTATTATTTTTTACATTTTTAGAAGTATTACAACATTTGATTGCAAAATCGAATTAGTTTATAAACAAATTGAATATTGAATTAAGTTAAAAATATTAACTAAATATTAATTGAAGTATTAATATAATTAATTTTTTCGATAAAAAGGTTTTTCTTGTTCGTTGTTAAATGGGATTTATGTTATATAATTTAAGTCTCCCCAGAATATTTACTCACGAGCCGCTACTGAATGTAACATTCCTTTGATGTACGTCAAAAAAACGATAACCCAGTGGACCAAGCACGCCCGAACGATATAGTAACGATGTACACATTTGAGCATTACAGTTACATTACTATGTTACGTTCTGGCGAAATAAATGTTCAAGTGTGTACCCACCTTAACGTCACGGATCGTAACAATCCGGAAAAATTGTACACGCAATACTTACGCCATCTAGTGATTATTATCAATGATAGAAGTATAGAAATATATAAGAATATACCCAAAACTAATTCCAACAGATTTCTTTCTATTTAGACGTGGTTTCTGTTCTGAAATTTATTTATTTATTTTAATTTATAATATTTATTTTTTTAATGTCGCAAAAAAATTGTATTTAGTTCAGTGACGTCATTTGAACCGCGCAGGGTCATTTCCTTCTTTCCCAGAGTTCCATACCATTTGCATATATAAAATTCAATATTGTAGTAATTTGATCCACTTTTTTAAATTTATTTGCCTGAATAATTGACAATGGCTTGCGATTAACTGATCAGTATATTTTATTTTCATATAAATATTTTGTTTTTCTTTTGAAAACATGTGGCATACATCACATAATTTATGTAAATACAGTTCATATTAATCAAAATATTATTAATTATTCGTAAATCATTATCATGAAACATGCACATAATTACGAGTATTGTACTATCTATTAGCTTTTATTAATTTCCAGCTATCCTATTAACAGTAATTTATATTTTATTGTGATAATTATTAATTATTGAAAATATTGAAACATTATAGGTATAATGTTTTAAGTTTTGATATAAATAATAATAATAATAATTCATACTACATGACAAATTTTACTATTTTTACTCGATATTTCAGCAGTTTTTTTAACGATTAGAAAATCTATTAAGATAAGAGAAAAACGACTTTTAAGAACTATCTACATTCAATTTTCATAGAGTTGTTGGATCAAACTTTTAGGCCAAAAAATAATTGATTACAAATATATTTAGTAGCACTTTTATTATTAAATGTAATACATAAATTTAAAATACTAAGTACAGATTTTTGAAAGCAAATTGCTTAGTCTTTAACTCTACTGGTGTCCTATACTTAATATATTAAAAATATGGAACCCCTTCACTATAAAATATTTAAGTATCTAGTATAAACGTAATATCTATCAATATTAAAAAAGTACCCAAAACCAGTTTGAAGACTTCTGACAAACTTAGTAAAATCTTTAAGATTAGAAAGTCTCACTGGCCATTACTGTTTTTTATACCTTCACAGGTGAAGCCTCACGCTTTGTTGTCTTTTGATGTTCTTGTAGTGTACACCTAAGGGCGTATTTAAATATTAATATATTTTTTTTATTTATAATTTAAAATGGTCCATGATGGGTACAAATATACTAATAACAGCAGTCGAAACGGGACCATGTAACTATAATCAATTATGTTTTTATACCAACTTTAATGATTTTTATTTTTATAATATTTAAATATTTTACCATTTAATTTACCAATCCAAAAAGGACATAAGTCTTTATGTTTCACAATAAGTCAATCACAGTACATTACATATACTAGATATTTTTTTTTTTATAAATATCTCATCACAAATTAATACATTTTTGTAATGGTTCTTTAAAAAAATTGACGAGTGGAGATATTTTAATAGCGTAATGGTCATAACAGAGAAAAACAACATGATATACATAATCTTATAATTTTCATATAATATTAAAAAAACGTAGTAGAAAATATACAGCTAAAAATTATATATGATGAAGAATCAAGAAGATAATCATTTCTCTTATTTGCCAAAGTATATAATATAATTTACTAATATTTTATAATTAAATCAGGCATAGGAGCATCATATCCCTGGTCAACGGCAGAGTCTATCATGCGATTTGTTCGCAGAAGTTCGATGCCAAGACTACCAAACTCATTGTTAGACTTGACCACATTGTTCAAAGTTGAACAACTAAACAGATTTTGTTGATGTGATGCTTCATTTTTTTAAAGTTGTGTTCTTAATTCGAATGGCAGGAGCCATGTTATTTTTGTATGCTCCACTTTAATATAAAATGTATCAAGGAATGATGTCATTAAATTACACACCGATGCCACATTCAAAGTTGAACCAGTAAATAAAGGATATTAGTAGTTAACTATACGTTGTATGGTTCAGAACTATGTAAGTTATTGTTTTACTTCATATACCTTAAAAATTTAATGATTATGTCAATAATAATTTATATTTTTATAAATGGTTTGAATGTTCACTTCAATATTTTTAGTCCATACCCATAGTTTACGTACTAATGGAAAGCAAAAGTCGTAATTTTTATGATTGTGAAATAAGATTTATTCGTATAATTTAATGTCAAACAGAGTTGGGCATTAGTCGAATAAAAAATTATTCGATTGATTATTTGAATAAAAAGTTATTTTCCATTGATTTATTCTAAGTTTTATTATTGATTTTTATTTTTATTCATTATTTTAATTTTTATTATTATTCGTTATTCATTATTCAACGAGTAATTCTAGATTTTTTTTATTCATTATTTGGTTATTCATTATTCATTATTCAATTATTCGTTATTCATTATTCTTCATAGTCGTGTTTATCAAAAATAATTTGTAGATAATTTAAAATACTAACTTAATTGAAAATGAAATCCGGTGTGTTTCTTTTATATGGTTATACATGTATAATCATATCTGCTATCGAAAATGTCAAAACCAAAAATCATCAATAACATTGTTATCTCTGAAGGGCTAATCTAAATGGTTTAGCACTTGATATCGATGTTGGGTTTTACTGCTTAAGTAATAAGTAACATTTTTAAAATTAATTTGAAACAAAATCTGACAAAACTTGATGTAGCCATATTGTATGTGCTGAAATGTTATTTAGTATAGTATCATCATTTGATAATGGCAGTTCACTTAAGTTAACTTCATTATTCTGAATTTAATTTCATATTTAAATTCAATATTATTATATTTGTCATGATTATTGTTATTACTATGTAAATTATTGTTGTTATTATAATTTTGCTTTTTTATGGATATTATTCACAATTTATTCAGAATAATCAATGTATTTACAAGTTAAATTATTAAGAATAATTTGTATTTTTATTCACTAGTTGAATTATTCTGAATAATTTTTTATTTTTTATTCACAACTAAAACTGTTAAAAATAAAATATTATTCTTTATTCACATAATAATTAGTTATTCATGCTTTTATTTTTTATTCATTATTTTAATTTGTTTTTGCCCAACTCTTATGTCAAATATGCAGAGGTTGGGACGCTATTGTTTTTTTGTAGCACGCTAACGCTACTGTTACTCCCCCCAAAAAGTAGCTTGCTATCGCTAAAGCTACCTTTTTTTAATGTACGCTACTATAACGCTACATTTTTTTTAAAAATTTTTTTGATATATTTAGATATTCACTTGACTAGGTACTTGGTCAATATTTGTTAATGACTACCACTATTTTCTTGTATTTTTGGAAGGCAGGTTTATTCAATTTATCGCATGTATTTTTGTAACAAAACTCAAAACAAACGTTTTATTGAAAATTGCCAATTAGTAGTTTGTACTGATTAGACATATAAATATAAGTTATAACATTGTAATAATGCTCTTATGATTATAGTCTTATCTATAATCTATGATTACTGATTAATGCGGTCCGGGTAAACCAGAAAAATTCAAAAATACTCTCATCTAGTCATCTTAATTAAATAAATAAACTTTCATAACAATATTTTAACCATCATGAAATAGGTTAGAAGTAGCGATAAAATAATGAACATTTTCGCTACGTAAATTTCTAGCGCGCTATAGTACATTGTATAGATTGTAGCGACGCTATGTTAATCGCTACAGCTACAATTAGCGCGCTACTCCCGACCACTGAAAATATGTCATCGGAAACTATCATCACCGATTATTAAACGTTATTGAGACAGAGGCGGCTTCAGAGCCTTGGTTAGGGGGGGGGGGGCAAGTTATAATTTTACAAAATCTTATAACAAAAAGAAAACAACAATTTTTACAACACAAATTCAAATCGTCTATTTTTAAAATTGGTAACAATATCAACAATATGATCTATTTGATCTAGAATATCTATTTTATGATAAACATTAATTAGATATAATGCTGAAAGTCTATCTTCAGTTATCCTTGAACGAAGCCAGGTTTTTAGTCTCCGAATTGTGAAGAAACTCCTTTCAGCAAAGGTAACATTAAGACTTCTTTCACACAGTCCGTTTCTTTCACACAGCAACGGAAACGGATCGAATAAAAATGTCCGTATATATAAAAAAATTGTGTCCGTTGGTAAAAACGGATAGTGTGAACGGATTGTATAAATATGTGTCTTATCTACTCAGTTTTCTTTTTTTACCCGATCCGTTTCCGTTGCCGTTAAAGAAACAAACTGTGTGAAAGAGTCCTAACTTATATATATTATAAATATTATAAAATATTATATTTAAAAATGAATATCTAATTGTATTTCCATTCCAATTCCAACTATTTTTGCATTTTTGATGAAACCTCTGATAAATCTAGGGATATTCACATAGGTGTATACAAAAATAATAATAATAACAATAATTAACAACTTAATAGATTCATAATAATTATTGTCTAGATTTTACGTAATGCATTATAATTATTAATATTTCTTTATAAATATTACACTATAAACTATAAACTTTTAATAAGATATTTTTGGTAAACTATGTCTATACACTAATTTTACAAAACAACTTAATCTACGTTTCGGTATTACATGAACCAATATTAATATCACAATAATCAACACAACACACACGCACTTGGATGCCGTCCTGAAATATCCATTACAGTGATATTTACATTCAGAAATGATAACCGGGCAGATTGCAATAAGTAATAACGTTTGATACATGTATGAGCACATAGTTTTTATTTTTCACAATCGTATCAAATTAATTATGCTAGTATCACAATGGTTTTTATTTTACACGATTAGGTATAACTAGGTCAACGATGGTACTTATTAAAAATGTAACATAACATACCTAACTATTAAAATTATAATTTTAAAACAATTAAATGCTTACAGTATGAACCTACTGACTTGAACGTAGTATATTTAAGATAGACATGCAATATAATATATCGATATATTACAATATTATTATTATTATAATAATAACTATGAAGTTTTGTTTTTTATGTACATTTAATCCGTGGCAATTGCGTTGCGACTTCGGCGAGTAATTGCAAATTGTAATTTTCGTTTTTGAACTCAATATTCCTTTTCGCATGAGATAGTTCTTTATTTCTTGCGCTAAAAAATAATTTATCATTAATACATGTTTTATTAAAGATTGAGTTATAATATTTATATTTATTATTATTTTTTTTTTTTTGGTTCTAATAATGATTACAAAGTTTAGGAAAAATATTTTAATGGAAAATGTCAACGGCCGATTATTTTAATGTATTGAGGTTACTTATCTGACCTTATTTTATTTCTTTAAGTGAAGACTGTAAGTAACAACGGTGAATTTTAGCATTCGTATGACAAAAATATATATAAAAATTTACAAAAATCGTAAAGCCCGACATATGCATAGATTGTTATATTATTTTGGACACAGTAAATATTTTTTTCTATAAAAATCAAACCAACATGATCAAAAAATAAGTTCTTCGTATTTATTAAACGTACATAATATTATTGAAAACAATTATCGTAATATCAATCACATTCATACCATTGAGTTTTCTTTTCAAAATGATTAACGAAACTGTTACTATTGAAACACGTGATTTTTTTTATCTTCAGTAAAATAAGACTTTTATCCACGTTTTTTTCTTTCAATATGTTTGGAAGGATCCTGCGACGACTGTTTATGAACCAATTGTAAATCTGTTTAAGGTTAAAAAGTTATATCGATCGACAAAATAATCAATAATATTAATGACGTTTCATTAAAAATTACTTGGTTTTTAGTTAGGTTTGTAATTTCCATCAATATTTTCTTGGTAGACTCAGATGGATAGGGGTTGGTGCAATTTTCTTCAAGCCATCGGGTTAAAATGTTGACGGCGGCCTTTGGTAAATTTGGTCTTTTGTGAGGTCTTACCGTCTCTTGGAGTTTCTTATTGATTTTTGCCATAACTATTATATTTGTGACAGTTTAATTTGAAACTGATTATAAATCGATAACTCAAATATTTCGGAAATATAACTGAAAACAATAAATGAAAAAAAAATAAATGCGTAAGTGCAGTAAATAATAGATACTGTTCGTGTATTATTTAAATTGGTCTGATTATTTGTTCCGGCTTACCGGCTAATTACTATAGCTACACTCTATTGCTGTCAAAATCTATTTATAGTAGAGGCATGTGTTCTAAATGTCAAAGAGAACAGAATTTTGTTAAGTGCTCAAATGGACATTGTTGTATTGATTATTTAAAAATATATAATATTACATCTGTTATCAAACAAATCAAGTTATATATACCTATATACGTTTATAATATTATAATATAATTATGTATAAATATTTTATTTTTTTTCTAAGGTTATCACGAATATTTTCTTGAAAATCGATGGATTTTTTTCTTTTTTCTAATAAATTATATATTTACGCATTAGTATAAAAAATATTGTTTAAGTTCAGCAAATATTTCAGATTTAAGTGCCTTCGTGCTCAATATGAGCCCTTTATTTGTTTGTGTTATATTAATTGATGACGAATAAATAATTATAAAACTTAAAATATAAACAAATGAAATCATTATTTTTATAATTATTAGTTCTAAACGATTAAAAAACCGTAGTGTAGAAATAAAAATATACTTAAAAAGAGTTACGTGGTTAAAGCTTTATATTGTTTGGATTATAAATCCATTTTGATGATACAAATTTTTCAAGGCGAGATTTATTTTGACGGTTATCAGTTTTTTATGTTTTTGAATCTAAAACTATTTTAATCGAATTCGAAGTTATTACTTCTTATGTATGAAGTCCTTGAAAGAAAAGTTATAGTTTTGCTTATTTTTGTCGTTATATTTTTTAATGTCAATATGAAATTGTTTTAACTTCTTGTGATATTTATAGTAATTTTATTAGTTGTGTAACTGAAGTTTTAATTTCTCATATTGAAAAAAAAAATTGTGCAATTGTCTAGTGGTATCACAACAATACGCTTACGATAAAATAATAAATCAGTAATATCTAATTAAATTACATAAAATGAACATTTTATTTTTCAGAAAGTTTTTTTTTTTTAAATACAACAACTTATAACATATTTATGTATTTTTGACTGTACAAATTTTGTCAAGTCCTCAGATATATTTGTGCCACTGTTTAATGAAACAGCTAAAATAAAGTTAAAAAATAAAAATATAATATTAATGACAGAAAATAAATCGAAAATGTTGAGAAATAGTTAAATCGAGAATGTTGTTCAATACATTAAAAATTCGTCCTGAATGTGCTTCGATAAAACAGACGTTCGGTTGATGCGAAGCGTATCTCAGTAAAACGTAGTGTAATGGTAACCTGATAATAATACATAACAAAAAAACAGATGTGGAAGGCGTGTACGCCAGAAAATAAAAACCATACAAATATCAATGTATGTAAATACATACATTTTTATTGTTTCTAGAACTAATGTCTCGAAGACAAACAGATTATGCATATTGAACCAGTTTAAGTTTAAAGTTTCACAATTAGAAAAAAATAGGTATTTGTTTGATTTTACGTTCAAGTGAACAATTGCGGACGGAAAATATCACATACACATCCTTAAACAATAATTGTTTTAACGAAAAATCGAAATTATGAATCATTTTAATTGTATTTCCATAGTAGCATCTAATTTTAATTTCAATTTATAAATGCTGAAAGAATACCTACGTTGTAAACAAAATGGTTTAGAACCAGTATTTTTTTGAACATTGTTTAGAGAAAATTTAAAGAAATATTTATGTTCCAAGATTTCAGTTGTTTTTGGTGATTTAGTTATATTACAATGTTAAATTGTTGTGATTAAAGTGTTGAGATGAGCGGTATGAAATAATTGTATCCACTTTACATAGAATATCCTAATTCTGTGACGAAGTTACCAATACTGTAGAACAAAACTACAAACAATAAGAAATGTGTATATATTTTAAAAACATTTTTAATGCACAGAGTTCACTTTTAAAAATCATTTTGGTGACATTTTAAATTAATAGTTTTTTTATGATACTAAAATTGACGTTTTAACGATAACAATTATCTACAGCAATTTAATAGTATAACGGTGATTTAAGTACGTTTAATAAATATCCTTACGTGTATGACAATATGGAAGCACTAAAAAATTTATATGTGAAAATAATTCTAGGGTATTATAAATTAAATATATTACTTTTGATGTACAGGAATACCCAGAAGTGATATACATTTCTTACTGTACCATACTGATGAATGATAGGGTCACGACCAATGTAAACACACATTATACTACATTAATAGATTGTGGAATAAACGACAAAGTAATAAAAATTAATATTACGTTTTTGGGTATCTACCTGCTGAAAACTATCTATATATATATATATATGTATATACATATTTTAATGCTTATTTTATAGGATTTTAGTGCATATAAATACAGATCATAAAATCGACCTCTGTGGAGTCGTATGACTCATTCATTTTTTAAAACTTTTATTTAGAAATGAAGTTAGTTGTGAAATAATGTTTCCATTTCGAAATTTAACTAGAACCATTTGAGAAATTCTTTGGATTAAAAGCACTTTAACTCATGTCTTGCGAAAAATATTTACTCTCTTAACTTGAATATGATAACATAGTTAATAATTTTTCCCAATTTAAGCAAAGATTTAACGGTAGAATTATTAAAAAGAACCTTTAATTTTTAAAACGAATTGATGAATTAAATGATACATTATTAACATTATTAATTAAGTCAATAAGGGTATTTGATTTGTATTTTTTTTTTTTACATATGTAATCAAAATTCTTCGGGTATATAATATACACGTTTATATAGTTACTATAGACTTAAGACCTGATGAGTTTTAGACCCTAGTTTATCCTTGCCCACGATTAATAAATATATTGATTTCTTTTGCAGTTTTAATCTGTAGTTAAAATAATTACAAACCAATATTAATTATTACTTTTAACCAATAATTATAGTTAAAATATATTTGTCATTTAGTGAATATAGTAATACTTAAACAATTCAACAAACTATAGAAATAATTAATGAATGTATAGTTTGTTTAAATGAATGCATAGATAAATAGTTCAGTAAATCTTAGAACCAATTAATACTCAATATAGAATTGTATACAATAAGTATACGAATGTACTAATTTTAATCATCTTAGCAAAATTAAAAAATATCAAGAAATATATTTAAAATATATTTTAATGCATGTAATTATAAATTTACACATTTAAGTTAAAAACGAAATTATAAATGAGCCGTAAATACAAATAATATTCGAGAACCAAAATAGGAAATTTTATTTCTTACACATTTGTGAAAAATAATTATTTACATATTTGTATATATGGCCAGATGGGCACTTACTTATCATAGCACGAACACCCGCATACCACATGAACGAATAAAATTAACATAAGTGATAAGCAAAAATAAAGTTACTTTAAGTAGCACATTTTTTTATTTCATAATAATTAATTTTATTAAGAATATTAACATAGTATTATGAAAACGTATTTATTAAATTGACCCGAGTATATGCTTAATTTTACTGTATCATTAAAAACCATACGTTTCATTAAAAATAATTTTCTATATATGTAAACTGTATATAAATATATTTTGCAAGTATTATAATAAATTATCAGTCATTGTCATGATAATACAACTGTACAGTTAAATAATATATTATAATGAATCACAATAACAAATCCCTTTCAAAATTGGCATTTTAGCGAGCACCGTTCTTGGTAAACAATCAGCTTGATGACCATATTCGTTAATTCTAAACACTTCACCAATAACATTAAATGTTTGACAACCGTTTTTCGTTTCCATGCCCAACGTAGCTTCAAAGTACCCATTGCCCGGAGTAGCTTTGAATGTAATTTGAATAGATTTCTCGTACACTTTACCATCATCGTATTTCTGCGATGCTTCATACAAATATGCATGTTCTACAAAGGCCAATTTAATTTCGGCGCAATTTTCAAAACCATCCAATAATCTGTTAAAATACCTATAAAATAAAAATGTTTACACTGTAATGGGTCAACATAACTATAATCAGTCGTATTCGGTTCATAATGTTATTGTAGGTAAGCATAATAATGTTCAAAAATGTTACGTTCAAATGAAATACATAAATTCAAATATATTATATAAATATAGTTCAGAACGTTCATTTTAAGTAATAATTCTGAAAGGAATAATGAATTTAATTTCTATTTACGTACGGTATACGAGTATGTAAATTATATAAAATTATCTAATTGTTGTTCGTAAAGGTAAAGTAGCTATAACACACTTTTTAATTGTTATTAAAATATGCCGTACAAGAAATTCTCAGATAAAATCATAAATTTGAATGTTGTTTGGCAACATATTTTTAAAACTATTACAAATATGACTAATTATCGGTAACACATTTATAAATATAAGCTTATAAAAATAGTTTATTCGATATTATAAACCAATAGAAAATAATGATTTAAAAAAAAAGAACTTTACTTCGTCGGACACATATGAAATAAGATTAACGTATATGAGAATTCAGTAAACTAATTATTGCAATACTATAAATATTTAAATTATCTTTTGATAGCATACATGGGCGCCGAGTATTGGAGTGCTCGGGTGCCCAATCACCCCATTGTTCATTTCATGAGATGCAGGGCACCATCCCCATGAAATTAATATTAAATACCTTAATATTATACGAGTACATATTTAGAAATATAAATATAAATTATATAAATTATCATTTTCAATTACCTATATATATATATATATATATATATATATATGTATATGTTTTGGATTTTTTGCTATTTTGGTCGTGTCGTTGCCGTCCGTCGACGATGACTGCGACGATAACGATATTCTATAGACGCGAGTATGTTACGTTTTTTCTTTTTTTGCTTATTACCTACATAAATCATTTTAAGATTTTGGGCACCCCATGAAAATTGGAAAACCCGGCGCCCATGATAGCATACCATATGTGCACAATCGATAAATTAAACATTATTTACATGTACTTTGTTAAAAGTTAGAAGAATATGAATTAGTTGTTGGTAAATCATATGACCTACTATAATTCTCATAATACCTTATGACTTCGTTTGAAGCACCGATACTGTATGGATGTTCTAGATCAAGTTGCTTTTGTTGACCCTCGTGACAAACGCATAACCATTGAGCCACGCCAGCTTCTTTGCAATCTCTTACTAATGGAACGGGTTCAAAAAGTGATAAGCCTGTACTAGCAGCTGAAAAATGACGCTTAACGTTTTCGTCTTGGATATTATTTAACATCTGTTGTTCGATGTCGGTTGATTTTCTCTGATTATTCAATGTACTTAATACATGTCTAAATGTAGCATAAATATCGAATGTGGATGTCAGTCTCATACGGTTTTCACGGAGGGATTCTTTCCAAGACGGATATTTTGCGCTTATCCATTCTGGAAGTATTACGGTAACCATTGGCATTCGGTCTTCAATTGTTCCAACTTTGGTCCGCCGAATGAAATCCATGCGGTTTCCATGGTCACCGAGTACGAAAATCACAGTCCGGTTAAAAAGCCCTTCGTGGAGAGAAGACTTGAGAAATTTCATGTAATCTAAGTCTATCACCTAAACAGAAATGAAATAGTTTAAGGTTGTTGACATTGTTTGAATTGTTTTTACATGAAAAATAACAACCGTTGAGGCCTACTAACCCCGACTGTATTGACAAAGTCGTGGCTAACTTCATTGAAAAGCGAGAACAAGAATACCGGTGAGTCTTGGTACACTTTTAGGAATGATTTTAAATA
The DNA here is from genome assembly GCA_034509805.1 of Sipha maydis. Lineage (NCBI taxonomy): Eukaryota > Metazoa > Arthropoda > Insecta > Hemiptera > Aphididae > Sipha > Sipha maydis. Next base: position 15,385 of record JASXSY010001233.1, on the reverse strand, counting down.
GTCAAAATAAATAAGATGCTTAGGCGTTGGTCCAAGACAACCGGGTGAGCTCATCTTGTACAACATGGACTTTTCGACGGCCAACCAATAAGTGCGCATATAATGTAAAGTGGGCTGTAAAGTAATACCATTGGCTAAGTAGTCGAACATGTTGAACTCTGGCTGGTCTTCGGCGTAAAGAGTTGCGGCGCCTTCTTTACTAAAGTCTTTCCATATGTAAGGCCAATCCTGTGGATAAATATTTATATAGTATTTCTTCAAAGACATATGAACGTAAATTTTATCATTGTTTTATCACACTGAGCTCTGTGGTGTCACAAAAGTGGAAAATATCAGCTCGTATACGTGTACAAATCGTTTACGTACATCAAACTTATTATTATGTTCCGTTAGGAACGAACGACCCGTTAGCATCGGGATCACATTTGGAAAAGTGTTCTCGCCTACTTTGGTAAAACCATACATCACATCGCCATCCATTTCTTCGGTGATGAAATGATAGGATTTCACCATTTGTCTCATAAAATTTAACCGTGATATGGAATCGATTCCAATAACAGCCACGCCCAGTTCCATGTCGTCCTATCGAATAAAAATATTACAATTATAATTTTTACTATGCCCCGAAGTAGATCAACGAGTAGATGGCGTTGAATCATATTCATATTCACTTTAAACTTTCTAACTTCCGGCCTTCTCCTAGCGTAAGCATGAAAATTATGATACACCGTAAGCCCGAGGAAATTTACGCAGGCCACGTATATGAAATCAGTCTGTGGCTCGTGTATACCGACGATAGGAATTTTTGGTCCGTATTCCAAACGGTAATCGTCATCTATCGGACGAAATATTTCTTGATAAAAACAATGAAGCGTGTTAGAACCCAATGAATATCCGGACTCTTCGAACCCTGTCTCATTGAACTGTAAAAGGCCTGTGTTCATGTCGATGTAAGTTAAACGATAAGACCGGTCCATACATCTAAAACCAGAAAAAGTAGCAAAATCAAAATAAGTCAATATCGCTAGGATATAATCTATATAACTCACCTTATCGGTTTCGGCACGAAAACATATTTTAGAATGGACGGATGAAACGGATTGAGTATTGGAAACTGACATGTTACTCTTGGATCACGGTCAGTCAAATTCTAAAACATTAAACGTTATTTTGCTTATAATATACTACACGACTATTACACACGCACACATATGAATATTCGCATTGATTACTTTGCAACTTACTTCGTAAACGACCAAATGTTCGAGTTTCGGTCTCACCAACTCTTTGTGAATGTGGTACACTGTTACCGACGCTAAACAAAACACAAGATATAAAATTATACATGTAAAAGATACAATTTCCGAACAATCCATTACATTATAGTATCAGCATTGATCGTTAGTCTTACCTAATGTCGTTACGAATATAAATAGGTATCTAATAGTATAGTATGGTTCTTTGATTTGCTGGTTACCGTGTGCTTTCTTGTGCTTTTTACTGACTGTCATTCTAACTTTCATGCGGATCGCGTCATGCTTTTCGTATTGACGAATTCACACTCCTGTTGAAAACAATAACGCACATTGTAGTTCTGCTTGTACATCACATACGAATGTGTATACATTTAATGTACTATTGATAAATGTCAAGTTACGGTGCGACAAGTAAAAGGTACGTTTAGTGGGTAAATTATATGTCTCATTATTGATTTTGCGTTATCCTGCATTCAATCTACAAGCACATAGGAAGAAAACACGTGAACGTGCTATATTTATTGAAATCGTTTGAAAATAATACAATTAAAGCGAGTACTATGACACTATCGACTTCATTATATTGCAGTAGTTTGTGAATCTGTGAACAATAATTCGGTCGGTATTTTCTCGGCGTTATCGATCAATACAAGTAACGGATTTTTAGTAACGTTTTTTTAGCTTAGTAAAAATGACAGAAATTGTGAACATTTTACCCGACGACAAATTGATAATCAAGACGGTTATTTTTTTAATCATCTACTCAGACGCACTTTGCACACTCAGGACCGTCCGGAGGAGGAGTTGAACACGATTTAAGTAATACAACGGAATTGCGCGCAAGACATTTAACATTATGTCGATCGCGAGACTGTTGTAATAAAAAGCCTTTGGAACGTCGATAAGAGAAATTAAATTTTTCAAAAACGAGGTTGCGATACGGTAACGTGAGATACTTAATTTTTTTCATTCTTAAGTTCTATAACGAAATCGGAACATATAAGCAAGCGCATTAAAACCATAATAACAGTCGAGGCGCCCGTGAGCACAATTCGTTTATCACACGCACGCTCCCGTCCACGTTCACACACTGATGCAACAAGCCATGCGCACACCGAGCATACAGGGTGTTGGACTGTTCGTTCCGCGATTGTTCTCGCGCGGCGGGAGACTACGGGATCGTCTCCACCGAGATCCGAAGGAAGTGCACGGAACGCGGTAACACGCACGTGCGGCGTAAAAATAGCCGTATTCGGAACGCGGACCAACTGGAACTCGAGTGAGTGTACACGGTATCGATGGGTTCCGTGCGTATCGTGAAGTATCTCAAAACTTAATGCTCCATCGTATGTCCACATTCACGTGGTCACCGTGCTCACCCGTCGCAACACCCGCGTAACCGGGACCGACGAGTGTATCCGTAACACAACACCCGAGGTCTCGGAGACACAGCTCCTTAACTCCCCCTGTTCCGTACGCGAGAATCCTTTAGAGAACGAAAATATTTTCATACTTATTTTTTCCTCTCCACTCAACAATTGTATACAACACGATTGATGTATTCGTCGCGTTCAGCGCGTTGATGATAAGAACAATTTATTTTAGTCGGTTAGGTCAACGTAAAAACGCCGATTAACAAATTATAAATGCTCCATTAGAATGGCAAAAAGTTACTCGTGTCAACGAATTTTCTTTTCGCAATTGAAAGAATTGTATTTATTTTTCACTGAATCGTGAAGCATACATACATCTTGAAAGGTTTTTTTTTCTTAAAAATGTTAACTTTATACGTTTAATATTCAATGTGCACTATTAACATTGTTTACACTAATCCACCATATTTTCTTAAATTTAATTAATTAATAGAAATAAATATAAACAATAAAATATATATATAATTTCATATTAATTTATTAATTTTTAACAAACTACAACGGTTTATTAATCATTTTAATTGTTATACATTTGAAAACGAATAAAGATATTAAGGTCAATAGTAAACTAACTAAATATTAAAATAAATTAACTTTTTTACTCCATTTTAACTAATTAATAACCACTTTTACAGTCCATCCAAAAATAATTCAAGCCTAGCCCACATATTATTTCAACGTTTTGAGTACCTAGCACTTAAAATTACTTCACGTTGCAAAAATTAATATTTTATCTATATTAATTGGTTGTTATCTACGTTTATTTGTATTAGGCTAGCAACACGACCAGGTTGTAATGTTGTAGTTGTAACGCGAATGTTACGAAAAATATTGTTGTACATGATACATTATATTACATGCTTGTTTCCTACAGACATATGTAGATCAAACAATGGTTTTTATTATAATTTTCTGCAATAACTTGCCTCAATGTTAAGATTCATCCATAATATTTAAATTATATTTTACGATATTTATTTGCAATAATTTTACAAAAATAAATAATTGAATTTATTCACGTAAATATATCTGTAATGATTTATGTATTTGTCATGAATAAAAAGTCTAATGTAATTTTACTTATACTTATGAAGCTCAAGATTATTAATCTGTATTATCATAAGTAGAAATAAAATCATTTTTCAGAGAGTAATGCCACGTTACCTCATGAATTAGTTATAATTTTAAATAGATTTCTAAACCCAACGCACTCAAATAAAACAATTTAATTATGCAATTCCCAATTCAATAAACAAAAAGAATTTGAAGTAAATAATAAAATTGTGTTTGAGTAGATAGAAAAAAAGTGTTACCGTATTTGAATGGAAGTATCTAAACAATGTAATCGTTTAGGTTAAAAGAGCTGCGTTAGTTAAGACCTATTATAGAGCTAATTCAAAGATACTCTTAACTTTGAGAAGCTGATTTATTTTTAAATTTGTGCGTGTAAATAATAGTCAAGAATCATATGAGTTATTATTAATTTTCTGATTTCAGTACAGTTATCGACACGTACTTTCTACTTTTTTTTTAATCAAAATATATCGAGTAAAATGCTATATCAAATCATTTATCTTGGCTGATTACTTTTAAAATTAACTAAAAAAAAAAAATAAATAAATAAAACATTATGAATGAAATTTAGACTAGCTAATTTATTTATTTTTATTGTTTAATTTCGTTCTGTTTTAATACAAATCACAAGTTGTTGATGAAATAACATTTCATAATTAACATATATATTTTACATATATTTTTTATTTGTATATATATTTTACAATTTCATAATTAACATTGTAAAATAAATATATACATGTATATAAGGGTGGTTCTTTATTTTTTAACTTAAAAAATGTAATAATTAACGTATTTAATTACTTTTTTAAGGTATTTAAATATAAATGCAAATACTTTTTAAAAGTATTCAAAATACTTAAAATAAATTTTTTTTTGTAATTCAGTAAATTCATTTTGAAATATTTATACATAATTTGAAAGTAGATGGGTATTAAAATGTATTTATAAATGTTTAAATTAAAATTAAATACATACTACAATAAGTACGAGAAAATTATTCATTATGCCCTATACTTTGATTATGTTATGAGTATGGTTATTCGACAAAACTTATCAAATCTTGGACAAAAAAAATATGAGAACTATTTACTAGTCAGATGCGAATCTAAAAGTGAAAAATATGGTGGTCGGACAAAAAAATGTACTTCAAGTACATACAATAATTGGTATTAAGTTTGATGGTTTTAATAAAATAGTAATAGATTTAATGACAAATGTTGTTAGAGCTTTTGTAATGAAAATAGAGACTATTTGTAGATTCAAGAAAAAAGCTAATCCAACCAGCGGTGGTCTGAATCCTGTATGACACGGAATGCTGGACCAAAGGGGAGGGGGAGAGGGACGAAACCAAATATACAGAATTTTTCGAAGTAAGAACCATTATAAATGATATTTTTGAAACAAAATCCTAAATTATACATTACGTAGAAATTATTAATTAGAATTTGGAAGAGAATGAATAAATGTATTTAGTATTCGAATACTTAACAAGATAACGTATTTCTCACTTTGTTGCTGTCGACTATAATAAAGATATTACATATTATGTAAGACTGTGTGTTGTATGGTATTAGTGTACTGACGTTGTCACGCGTTTATTGTTTAATATTTCAACTACTAATTTTGTTCTATGCATTAAATACTTATTTCTATTTATTGTTCTTTTTTATACCGAAAATAGTTACTAGGATATAACGTGATCAAATATATTTAGTCGATCATTATACTAATGAAATAACTGAAAGCTAATTACCGATCAATATTCAAGTATTAGGAATTTTATTTTTCAATGTCCGCAATGTATAACTTAACAAAGAAATGGTTCAAAGCTTGTAGGTAATGATATAAGCGTTAGTATTTTAGGAGGAAACACGAATACTAACTAAATGGATAATATTTGTAATGATAAAAAATAGAAACTAAAGAAGGATTGTTATATGTATAATGAATGAAAAGAATTACAAAAATATGCAGGTAGGAAAACGACAAGCCACGGAATAAAAGAGTAAAAATATGTATTTATATTCTACACAATATCTTCGATATAGCACACATAGATTAACTAAATATTTTAAAAATATAAGAAGATAAACAATTTCTTATAAATCAGTGAAAACTTGGACGGCTGGGTTAAGTATATGAGAAAGTTGGTACATTTACAAAAAGGGTATTAAAACTATATTGTATTTCAAACCTCAATCCAGTGCTAGATCTTATTCTTTGTCAGTTGTTTGGAGTGTAAAATAACTTTAGAGCCGTAAGGGAAAGTAAGCCTTTTAAAGAACCTGTTTTCGACTATCCTATTAAGCAGTGCTAGATTGTCGTCTTTGTCACTTAAGAAGGATGTCGTCCGGGCTAATTATTAGGTTTTTCATTACGTGCTTGTTTGACGGTTAGAGTGTCCAACAACCGATAAATACTTTGATTTTGTGTTGTTTTACGTCAAGCCTTTGCGTGGCGTATACGACAAAGTGGCGCCCAACGTTGACTCGTAACTTTTACGCAAAGTACCGGGAAAATTTTTTTTTGTTTGTGTTAGCACAGCCAGTGTGTATGATTTTTTTTTGTTTTTGTACTGCCGTAGTACAAGTTTGTGTTAATTTCTTTTTTGAAGTACTTGTAATGTTGTACTAATAGTGTTTATTTTTTTTTTTGGTACGTGGGAAATACTTAATTTGTGAACTGATTTTTACTCTTACCTAGAGCAACCTCAAAAAGGTTTGTAAAAAAAAATAAGTATTGGATTATAATACTTATTCAGAATATTTTTTTTTTCTTTTTAAATTTACCTTTATTCTTCGATAATAAGATAGGAAAATCTTTTATATAAATTTCACTTAATAATTTTCTTCCAAGTTAAACTTAATATATATTTAATATAATTTGATAAAATATTTTTATTTTATATATATATATAAAAGTTAGTTTTTAATTTAGAATTAAAATTCGTTAATATTAATTCATTGGCATAAGTTAAATTTAAATTACAATTAATATAAATTTTAAATTGCACCATTTAATATTTCCGGCTGATATTAATTATACACTATTAACAAAAATTGTCAACTTATCTAATACCTTAATGAGCGATCTAAAAAATCCTAATTCGGAAATTGCAACTAAAATTAACAGAGCAACAGACATTTACATTTTAAAAGAAGGCCCGAGTTAGACAAAAAATCGGATAATCTTGCTCGGATGCATAATATAAATAGTGAGAATCACATAGAATTTATTAAAAACTGGTATAAAAATTATTATATTATTATGAAACACAGATAAGTAAACTAGAAATCGAAAACCTTTACTCGCAATTTAATTTAATACCAGTAACAGAATTCCAAAAATTCTTACTCGACAATAATAACACACAGACTAAATTCACATGCGACTATGAAGAATTAATAGGCGAAATTTTTTCCTTAGAATCTCATATTGCAATAGGACACTGTGTCAGCAAATGTTTAAATATGTCAAAAAGAATAGCCTTAGAATTTAAAAAAAAAAATATATAATAATGAAGATAAATTAATTAGCCAAAAGAAAAATATTACAGAAGTAGCTCATTTAAATTTAGATAATAAATGGATTTTATACTTAATTATAAAGGACAAACATTATGATAAACCCACCTACTTAAACATATTTAATACTTTAGTAAATTCTAGACGATTTTGTATAGAAAACAAAATCAGTATATTAGCATTACCAAAAATATGTGCGGGATTGTACAAAAAGTAATGGGAAATTAAAGCTAGCATGTTAAGATTTATTTTTCAAAATTCATTACTGGGAAATAAGAATAAATTAAACAATAATATCACAACTACTAATCAGTCGCAAACTGAATATATTAACGGCAATAACGATTTGGAGAATGAGGTAGCGTTGATGGCTGGTTCATTTACCAAATTGGACGACGTACCGCGTGATGGTGACTGCGGCGCCCATGCATTACGGATTTGTCTTCAAAATAATACAATAGATATGTAGGTATTGGCAGAAAAATCTTAGCAATATAATACATCATATAATGCCTCTGGTGTGGTAGATATACCCGTAAGCATAAATGAACTGTTTAACATTTTCTGGTTTAACAAACGTAAACATTTTTGGATAAATATATATACATATATATACTGTTAATCGAACCTTGTACAAAACAAATAATTTAATGTAGATAGAGTATAAGATTTAGTTACTAAATTAGAAAAAACAAACAAATACTAACAATGTATAAATAAATATTTGAAACATTTTAAAAGTTAGATATATTTAAAATCCGTTTCAGCATCAAAACGTAATTATCGTATTTGTAAGAACAAAAAAAAAAAAAAATGTATTAATTTAGAGTTAACAAACCGATTATGTTATTAAAATGTTGTTATTAAAATTTAAGATTAAAATAAAACACAACTATGTAAAATGTTAAAAACAAATAGTATCGTTATGTGTATGTGAAACGAATGTTATAATTAATTATAAACTTAAAAATATGTATATCAAAATCTATTCTGAAAAAAAAAAAATTATACAATAAGTTAAACCCCTCCACTAATATTAAAATGTATTATCAATATCTGTACTACTCAAAATTTAAACGTTAAGTTTTTCCCAAAATATGAGGACATATTTTATTTTAAATTTATGGGACTGTTGTATTATCACATAAAATATAAATGATGCCTAACACCTAATTTAATTTTATTATTCTTATAAACATAAAATTAATATATTGTCAGCAAACGCACACATACACATACTACCTTCAGGAAATGCTGACCAGATAGATTGTAATAGACTAAAACGCTCCCGGAAAGACGTGATGAGGGTTCGTTCTACTGCCATCAATGTGGAGGACGGAACGCTGCCCGATTTACGAGTGAAGTGATCGGTCATTCTTTTGTTTTTTGTATTAATAATATTTTTAATTTGTCTTTAATTAAAAGGTTTTAAATATAAAGTGTTCATATTTAATAATTTTTCTATTTTACGTACTTGTGCGAGTATATGAGAAAGTTGGTATATTTACAAAAAGGGTATTAAAACTATATTGTATTTCAAACCTCAATTCAGTACTAGATTTTATTCTTTGTCAGTTTTAGGAGAGAGCACAATATTGTTTAGGTAATGGTTACCTCACGCTCGAAACATCTAGTGCTAGATCGTCTTCTTTGTCACTTAAGAAGGTTAGTTAGGTCGTCCGGGCCAATTATTAAGTTTTTGTGTTGCCTTTGCGTGGCGTATACGACAATGCATTAAATACTTATTTATATTTATTATTCTTTGTAATAGTGAGAATGGTTACTAGGATATAACGTGATTAAATATATTTAGTCGATCATTATACTAATGAAATAACTGAAAGCTAATTACCGTTCAATATTCAAGTATTATGAATTTTATTTTTCAATGTCCGCAATAACTTAACAAAGAAATGATTCAAAGCTTGTAATGATATAAGCGTTAGTATTTTAGGAGGAAACATGAATACTAACTAAAATGGATAAGATTTGTATTGATAAAAAATAGAAACTAAAGAAGAATTGTTATATGTATAATGAATGAAAAGAATTACAAAAATATGCAGGTAGGAAAACGACAAGCCACGGAATAAAAGAGTAAAAATATGTATTTATATTCTACACAATATCTTCGATATAGCACACATAGATTAACTAAATATTTTAAAAATATAAGAAGATAAACAATTTCTAATAAATCAGTGAAAAGTTGGATTTATACTGGATTTAAAGCTGGGTTTAGTGTATGGAGAAAAAATTCCGACTTAAAAAATGGAGAAAACATTTTGTAAGACACCATTATATGTAATTTTAATTTAAAAAAGCAGGTAGGTATACCAAAGTGTTATTAATAAAAACATTTTTTTGTTTTTATTTATTTACTATTTTATTTTATAAAATACGGAGGTATTAGAATTATTTTCTAATATTACCAATGACAAAAAATATGGGTATGATAATGCAAATACAGACATAAATGTGAAGCCTGTAATACCAACAATAATAGCAAAAACTAATATTATCACACAAAAGTAGTCAGGGCTTTAGATAAATGCAAAATAAATTACAAAAAGCTATTTATATTTGGTAGCGTATTCTGAAACATTATGATATAATATTAACGAACCAATAATTAATAGATAATATATTCTACCTAGTTGAATCAGTTTGCGTCAAATTCTTAATCCTTAACTTGAGAAAGTACCACTTCAAATATATAAACGATTTCTAGTAAATGCCAATTTAATGAGGATTTTATGAAAAATTAAATTTAAAATTGTATTTTAATTATTATCCAATAGTTTTAATAGATTCAATTTTGATATTAGTTTCCTTCAGAAAGTTATTTCTAATTGGACTGTTGAAAATCATATCAAAATACTTTAGAGGTTGTGAAAAAACTACATTTTATAAATAATGTCGCGAAAGGTGGTATAAAACTCATTGAAGACTACAACAATTTATTAAAAAAACAAATGTAGAACAAAAACAATTAGTACTGTAGAAGTAGTCGAAAACTAGAGTGCAAAAAATATAATTTGAAAACAACATTTTTTAAATTTATAAATAAGACTGTTCAAATTAATATATATATATATACAGTGTGTAAACGCTAACTGAGAACACTTACAACTTAATATCTTTGTGTAGAGACTTGCAATTTGAATTCTGATTTTTTGTTGGTTTTTATGACATTTTTACGAGTATTAATTTTTTTTAACTAAATAGACACGCGCATGCGCAGTACAACTTTTTTTTTCCTAAATGACAACCACTTATTTTAACTAATAATTATTTTCTGCCTATTTTTTTAGTGAATTTTAGTAGTTAAACCAATTTTCTAAGTTCGAAAATGACCAAGTTATAGCAATTAAACCAAAATAACTGCAAAATGCGCACGGTTTTAAATTTTTTTGACTGTAACTCTGAAAATAGTTATTCTAGAATTGTTAGGAGTAAAAATATCAAGCCTCACAATTCTAGAATAATTATATTCAAAGTTACAGTCAAACAAATTTAAAACCGCGCTCTTTTTGCAGTTTTTTGGTTAAATTGCTATAACTTGGTCAATTTTGGATTAAGAAAATTAGTTTAACTACCAAAATTCACTAAAAAAATAGGCAAAAAATAATTAGTGATTAAAATAGGTGGTTGCCATTTAAGAAAAAAAGTATTACTGCGCATGCTCGTAAAAATTTAAAACTCGTAAAAATACTCATTTTTATGTCATAAAAACCAACTAAAAATCAGAATTCAAATTGCAGGTCTCTACGTAAAGATATTGAGTGTTCTCAGTTAACGTTTACACTCTGTATATATATATTGAAGTATATAGTGTTAAAATTATATTGAAATATGTTCTAATTTAATTTTAATTACCATATGACCATATTCGTTATTGTTTATATAAATAGCGAATGACTGTTGATTTAGCATGGTATTTAATAAATCAATTTCAATTATTCGATAACATTAAAAATCCAATGAACATTTTACATATAACATTTTTATTAAGAAATTTAATTTGACATTATTTTTATAAGAATTAGTTTTTTATAACTCCTTCCGTTCAACAAATATATTTAAATAAATATAAATTTTCAATTTGGACAAAAAAATTAAAAATTAAACTTTATTTTTTTCTTGGAAAATAATAGACTTATAACAAATAATATTCTTTAACTTTTTATTGAAACTATTACATTCTCCAATTTATTTTCTACACCTTTCCATGCTAAGTATTATATTTATTTAGTTAAGTAAAAAAGGTAAAAAAAGCTCAATTAAAATTGTTGTTGGATATTTTTCAATCTCATTTGACAATAGGAAGGTGGCGAGTAGTCATGACCAAATGTAAACAAAATTATTTCATTATAACAATAAAAAAAGTGAGGGAGACCTAAATTTAAAATATTAATATTTTTTTCTTATTTCTATAAATAAGGACCACTCTAATATCCCTAATATACATCAAAGTAACAACACTTAGACATTGTCAATACTTATGTATATCATTGTAATGTAACATCGACTTAATATGGGATGTTATGCTAAAACATATACGTATTTTAATGTCCGACAAAGACATAAGACAAAGTCGTATACAACTTGTGGCGAATGATTAACATTCCTAAGTCGTATACAACTTAGGAATGTTAATCATAAGCCACAATTAGTGATCGGTAATAGGTTTTATAATCAGCTTATACTTATCGTAAAGTATTGAAATTTCAAAACAAAATTATGAAATGTGTACCTTACTAAAGAAAATCAGAATAGTATTAGATAAATGGTAACATGAGGTTCACTACGGTGTAGACGTTCTTAAACCATTTTATGCTTTTAAATTATTATTAATATGAGTATCATAACTGTGCATTATTTTTGAAACTAATACAAAAAATAGTAAACTCATTCTCATGATCGCAAAAATTATACTTTTCGAACATAAATTTTTAGCTCGAAATTACCTGGAGGTACTAAAAATGTATGATTAATGATTTCCCGTTAATCATTCCCGTTTATACGCTTTTTGAAAAATTTGAATCGCATTAAAAATTACGTCTAATCAAAAAGATTAAATAACTCGATTGCTAACGCCATCTAAACAATTTTTGACCAAATTATTGAAAATTATAATATAATATAATATTATTCTACGTATAGTGGGACAACGTTGCGTCACGTTTCACACCTCTACATTTTTCAATTTTCAATTGACGTTTACATTTTTGAGAATATCAATATTATAAAAAATTAATCAGTTTTTCAACAAAATCTTATTAAAATATTTAACTGTCACGGTGAATGTTTATCCATAAAGTATATCATTTATGCAGCTTTTTAAAAAAAATCGAAATTCTGAATTTGTACTTGTTTTTCACGAAAAATACGAAAAATGTATCACCATTTTTTTTTTCTTTTAACTGTTTTTTTACGTGTACTTTAGCTATTGAGTTACAATTGTACCATTTTTCGGCGACTTGTTAAAAATTATGCGACTCATAGGTTGATGAGTGCTGGTCTTGAAACTATACCTACCTACTGAGTGAAAAAATGGCAAAGAACGTATCGCGAACGTTTTTCAATTGTTTTTTTCGGCTACTTTTTTACCGCAACACGGTCTCATGAGGACCCACCACCTCTAGTACGTTCGTTGATGTCGTCGTTACCTACGCATCTCATGCCATATATATAAATACGAAAAAAAAAAAAATGCAATGGCAATCGACGACCACGTACTTCGCGCGCAACCGACTGGTCAAACTTTAGCGACGCGTCCCCACGCACTATATAATATCGTTGCGGTCACTTGACGATCGGCCAAGAACGTTTAACGTTTGCCAGCAGACGGCCGTACGGTATGAACCAGAATGACAAATTATTGAGTAGATATCTGAAATTCGGGTTTTTTTTTTTTTTATTATTATTGCGCTATTATTGTTATTATTTCGATGTTATCGATTTGAAAAAAAACAGACCATCGCCAAATGACGTTAGTCTTTAGTTTGTTTTTTTTGTTTTATTATTATTTATTAATAACTTTTTTTTCTATTAGATAGAATACTTTTTTTTTTTTTTTTATTATACATTTACGATAACGGTTAAGTCAGTAAATCGTCACAGAACTGGTATAGAAACGTCATACTAAAATTTTTTTACTATTATTCGTAAACATGAAAATTATCTCTAACCAAAATGCACTTTTAATGCAATTTAATGAACCGATCAGAAATTATAACAATTGTTCAACACTTTGAATAAAATAACCACTGAAAGTATCCATGAATTATATTTGAAAATTATACATTCTATGACTAGATGAAAATACTGAACTTTGCATTTGAATTTCAACAAGAATGTGAAACAGTTTTGTAATTTATAAATAATTTATTAAGACACATAATAGTATTGCATTGAAAATAAATAATTAGGCATTAAGAACTTCTAGCTCTAAAAAACATGGAAATAACCTTTTAAAAAAAACCAAATATGTACTAAAATAAGCTTTACAATTTTATATTTTATTGAAAAAACTGACATATACCTTATTTATTATTTTTTTTTCCTATTGTGCTTTGATAGGTTTGGAAGTTATTGATCAAACGCTATTCTTGATTGTGAGTCTGAAATACAAAACATAACAATGAGATTAAAATAAATTTAAATTCTTTAAACGGGTACAGAGCTCTGCTAAATATAATGATAAAAATAATGGAAAAAATTATTAACTCTTAATTTATTTAGCACCTATAAAAAAAAACAATTATTCATGAAGAACTAAGTGGCTATCGCCGGACCAGATCCATGACTGGCAACATTTATGTAATTAAATCTGAAATTGACTGAGCTATTGAAAATAAACAAACATTATGAATAGTAAGTTTGGATACAACCAAAGCATACGACTCAGTATGGAGGCATAGATTACTACTAATCAAAATACTTACGAACTAAAATATGAATAATTATATTAAAGAATTCCCCGTAGACAGACAATTTCAAGTTATTATCCAATTTCCCTTTCAAAAATGTTCACACAAGTTATTGGGATCCTGCAAGGATTTTCATTAACAGTCACTATCTTCTTATTAGCAATAAATGTTATTGTTGACACAATAATCAACTTGTTTGCTGATGATGTTAACATATTTATTAAAAGCCAAAATATAAATACTGTACATCACTACTCATAAAAAAAATTCATTGAAAATCTTAAATATTTCTCACGAAAAAATCAATATATATATATATATATTATTCTCAAAAAACAAATCAAGAAACACCACTCTTAAAAATGGACAACAATTATGTCCTACGCCAAAACAAAATTAAAATTCTCTGCATGATATTTGACTCCAAACTTAGTTAGGTACCATACTCTATCATATCTACTGTAACCTCAATAACACAGAAACTGAATACTATAAAATCCACTACATATACATAATGGAGTGGCGATATCTTCTGATTATTAAAAATATATAGTGCACTAATTAGATCTACAACGGAATATAGTTCAACAATATTCAAGATAGCTAACCAAAAATCCTTAAAAATAAAATTTTAAATTTTATATATTATGTTTTTTTATTTTTTTATATACATTAACGCGCATTATTAACCATACCTACTTTAAAGCTAACAAACTTACATCTATACAATTAAAAAGGAAAATGGGCATAATTAAACGGGAACCGATTAGGCACAACTTAATAAAATTTATTTTTTAAACGGGAACCAATTTGGTTCAATTTAATAAAATATTTTTTTTTAAATAAATATCAATTCGGTATGTAGATTTGGAACTCAGGAACCAATTCGGTATATAACAATAAAACAGAAAATATAATATATCCAAAAAAATATATTAAATATATCCAATATAACAATAAATAATAGTAAAAAAAAAAAACAAATTAAGAACCTTTATTTTGAAAATAATATTTCAAGCGGTTTGAAAGCGCATAGTTGTGAGTACGTTTTGAAAAATAGTAAAACTCGCACTACTTACAAACACAAGAAGAAATCAACACTTCGAAAAACATCGCACACGAACCGTGTAGTTTACTATTGTAACTATGTTCATTAGCCT
>JASXSY010001232.1:0-11335 GCA_034509805.1 Sipha maydis | reverse complement strand
GCAGTATTAATAAAATACCAAAAAATAATATTTGTTAAAGTAATAATGTTTTTCTTGCACTTAAAGAGTACTTTTTTCTTGCTAATTATTATTGGTTAGTCAGAACCAATTATTTAGTACACCCATTTACAACTACTAGTGTTTTCAAATAATGTAAAATAAATACATTTATACTTGACACAGAATATAAAAAATTAATTTAAATTTAACTTTTGTAAATACATTTTATCTTTAAGTTTTAAAATAGAGAATTAATTAGTAACTATATTCAAGCACTGAAGCTTAGTAAAATCACACACACATTCATGAGAACATTACTGCTTATAACAGTATTAACTTTTTTCTAATAACCAAAAATGACCGGTATTTTCAAGAGATGGTGTTGACTGGTTCTATAATCCTTATTTTTAGATTCTGAACGGAGTGAAGAATGTATTGATTTTACAATGATGTGTGTTTTTTTTTTTTTTTTTTTTTTTTTTGTGTCTTTCGACACGTTTTGGGGCAGTAAAAATGCTTCGATTGCCTTATGTAGCAACTTTTCTGAAAGGAAAGTGAATCTATTTGGTACTTTGGGGGGTCAAAAGTAAAAAATTTCCAATATTTTTTAAATGCGACGGGAAAAACCATAAAAAAATTTGGGAAAAACGGGAGTTTTTACGCAAAACCAGTTTTCAACATAATCAAATTTTTTATTTTGCTATAACTTAAAAACTAATCGATGTAAATACTTGAAATTTTCACCAAATGTTTAGATTAGCGTTCTCTATACACCATTACATTTTCAAAGTATTTTGACTTTTATTAAGCTATTTATAGACAATTGAAATTTTCAATTTTTTTAAGTATTTTTTTTTTAAATAACGATTAAATTTTTTTGGCCGGCCAGAAAATCTTGAAAATTTAATACAAGGTTTCTTATAAGTTGTTCCTTAACTGATAAAAAAAATCTAAAATCGTAAGTCACAATTATTTTTTATAAATGCTCAAAGTTCCAATTTATACGAAATATGTAAAAATCACGATAATTTGCATGTTATTTTGTAGATAAAAATTCATAATATTTTTTTTGTTCATACTTAAGGTTCAAAATTTTAACACTAGGTTATCTATGAGCTACTCTTCAAAAATCTTTAAAAAAATTTCTACCGGACTAAGAGGAAAAAATTGTATGACTGTTTGAAATTTAAATATTTACGAAACTGCATAAAATAGCGATTTATTCTCAGACGATTTTAAATATTTGTTATAATTCAAAAAGTATAAGTCGCAGATTTTTGAATTTCTACCAGCTGTTAAGATTGGTATTTCTTTTATGCAATATTTTTTTCAAAATATTATATTGATTTTTAAGCCACTTATAGTCATTTAAAATATTCGATTTTTTCACATTTTATTTTTATAATCGGTGATAAAAAAAATTTGGCTACTACAAAATACTTGAAAATTTAATCGAAGATTCCACAGAAGTAGTTCTTAATATCATTCAAAAATTATTAAAATCCATAGGCACAATTTTTTTTTATAAGCGTTTGAACATCGAATATTGACATAAAATTACATGTAAAATATAATATAATGTAGAATGTTCTAGACTGACAAACTATATCGCTTTATGCAACTGCCAACCCATCCTAATTTAAAAATATATTTATCGTTTCAAAATAAAATATACTTTTTACAATATTTATAAATAACAATGTATTATATCCTAGACAAACATATGAATTCCGTTCAGAATCGTTATTCGTATACAATGATATCTATCATTGCATTCAAATTTAACAAACCCATTATAATAATGACCTATCCTATAAGCGAGGTGCACTCCACCCCTAACTGTACAGCAGAGCGAGGCCCATCCGGTTCTTTTTTTTTTTTTTTAAACCAAAACTGAAACTTTTAAAAAATTAATTTAATAACCTAAACAGGAACCGGAACCGAAAAATCAAATTGATTCCAGACTCTGATTATGACACAATATATTTTCTTCTTGTCTACGATATTTTCGATTGCAATCAGTGCACATATGATGAGTGAGACCATAAATCATATTCAATATCGTAAATTATCACTTCTGAAAACATTAGACAATTTCGGACGGCGCTGTGTATAGGCAATTGAAAGGCATGCTCATGATACTTCAATATTTCTACATGAAAACATTTGTGATAAAAATATAATTTAGTGTTCGATACAGAACTACTATAATTATAAAATATAAGTTCATCATTTTGGAAGAAAATTCGAAGTGCTCTTAATGGGTTTGAAGTTTCAAAGATTAAGTTCAAAACATATCAGGTCTTAAGTAGACTTAAGTAAACTATAAACATTCGAGTTTAAGCCAATTTTTAAAAATGTAACGTGTTAACCACTCAAATGGTTTTGCGGCTGCATGTTACTTGTGTCCCAAAAAAAGATATATTTTTCAGGTAGTAAATGTGACCGGTAAATTGCGTCCCGTTTTGGGGACGCAAGTCAACCATTTAATTATTATCGATATTATCTTCTAAAATCATTAAAAACGATAGTATCGTGTCACTAAAATCGATAGTTCATAAATTGTACTGTATACATGTGTGTGAGTGCGTTCGTTAGTTACTTACAAGTTACAATGTAGATACAATTTATCTATGATAGGTATATTATGATAGTATATTATATTAATAACTTATGTGAAGAAGGTATGGGAACATATACATAATACATCTTGTTGGTTGTTAGATTCGATAAGATATAGGCATATAGCAACTACGTCGATAATCTTTTGTATTTTACTCGCATTATATTTTTACATTTTACTTTTATTCAGTACGATTTGGTCGATTTGTCTTATTTAACATGTAAAACATGAATTTTTATATTATTATTATTATTATTATTGCAATTGAATTGAACTGATAATTTATTATAACCATTTTTATATTATTATTATTATAAATTAAATTTTTACCACCAATGTACATTTTTATATCGATTATATCAATATTTTCGAGAAGCAATTAGGTCATAAAAAAAGGTATACCGGGACGCAAATAGGCTATGGCCTTTTTGAATCTTTTTTTGCGGGATGCAACTCATCTACTGATAAATATTTTGGACGCAAGTAGTACGCCCCCGGTTTTGCACATAAGGTGATCAAAACAATCGTATAAAAGTATTTCGTTATTTGAGACCTAACATATTATTCGCATGTATTTTATTATTTATTTTTACCTAACCGTTTTCGTGTTTAGTATGAATATGAGGTAAAAACTAATAAATATTTATACGGATTGTGCGATGAAAAAAAAGAAAAATTCACCAAAGAGAAAACCACTTTTCAATTATGGACTCTACATGCGTGGATATAAAAAAAAATTAGTTCTATCATTGTTTGAGTGACAAAATATTGTTTTTAAAAATAATATAAATGTGTTAAACAAACTATAATGCATTAGCATGAAACGTATTGGAAATACGATAAAACTATACAGTATCAAACGAAGGCTCATGCTTTATTCGTACCACTAAAGTCTGATTGCAAAGAGTGAAATTTCGTCTGCAACACGGGTAGGTAATTAAACGTTTCGTTTTTATGATGTATAAATATTTTCTCCGGCGAGCGATTTATTCACTGTCGGCACCGGCAACGTCGGTCGGTACTCCCGTAAGCCGAACCATGCAGGAGATATTCCGCTAGAAATGTCGACACCCCCTCCCCCTCGCATGAAATGGACAAATTGATCTTAGTCGATAAGTCCTCGAGTATCTGATGTTGGTTCCTCTCCGTGCGGAGCTTGTACGACACCGGATGACGTGTGTTCTCTTGTACGGCAACAGCACAGTCAGTGGTGCATAACATTATTGATGGGTGGTGGAGGGGGGGGGGGGGGTGTTACAATCGATACAATTTCAAACCGATTTAAACTTATAACATTGTTTGATCTCGTAAAATACCATCATCTTCTCCTCCGTTAGTTGCGACACCCGGCCAAATGGATTAAGACTTTCGGAGACCCAGGGGCCACAATACAAGATCGTGGGCCCGCATCAACAAAAACAGTTATTTAAAATCATAAAAAAAAACATATAAGAAAACAGAGTTGTATACATTTTTAAAAATGAGTACAACAAAAACATTAATAACATATTATTTTTTTTATCGCAATACGTATATAAAACGGAGTATTCCACGCAAAAGATTTTTTTCTGGTTTTTTTTTTTTTTTGTGTAAGCGCTAATACTTCTAAGGGTATATTTCAAACGTGGCGATGATAACAACGCTCGAACCCGGCAATGCTTAACCTCGGCCGTTAGTCCGAACGAGGAAAGGATAAAGAACTTGCGGGCACAAAAAGTACAAAATCGTCCCACTCAACGTGACCTTGAGTCGGCAACACTGCGGGCCCCAAGAACGTGCCCCTTGATCCGGGATCGCGCAAGGGCCCGGGTTAGGTCGGTCGTGTGATGGCTCGACGAGCGCACGGAGACCAAGCCACGGTCGCCGTGATCACGTGATGTTCGACCGTTGCACTCGTCTACGCATGTGGTACAAACCGTATCTCCACGCGCGGTACCACCGCAGCGTTTCGGTACGACGTTGAGAACGTCTGAAAAAAAAAAACCAATAATAATAATAATAATAATAATAATAAACGCGTCTGCGGTGGTGGTGGCAGTAATGCGGCGACCGCGTATCGTAACCGGTGGAGGAACAACGGCGGCGGCAACGTCTTTGCCCGATCGGGAGGTGTGTTTCTCCGTCACAATGCACCGTCGTCGCTGTCGCTCGCTCGCTCGGCCGCGTCCACTCGTCTCGCTCGCTCTTGCACGTAAGCGGCGCACGCACGCACGCACGCAACCGCGCTCGCACACGTACACACGATCGCGTTCGCTCGCGCACGCAACAGTCGCGTCCTGCCAGTGCGCCCGGTCCGTGTGGTGACGCGCAACCGTGTAACCGCAGTTCGTTCCGTTTTCGCGCGCGTGCGCCTACCCACGTACGTCGTGTGCGCCACGTTGTTCTCCTCTGTGTTTCCCGCAGTGGCTTGTGACCGTGCGCACGGTCCTTCGACGAAGCGCTAACGCACACTCACCCGTCGACCGCCCGACGTCCAACTTCAGAGTGCCATCACCGCGCACGCGGTAAGTGTGCCTGCGCATGTACATTAGGGGTGAGTCGTGGGAAGGGCAGCTAGGGGCTCCAGTGGACGTCGCGTCGGCACGTAGGTCCAGTTGGCGTGTTATCGCGACGTATCACTGCACCAAGCCATCGACTCGGTCGTGGGGGGCTTACTACGTAACGGTACGCACACTATGCGACATCGACCCTCTACGGTTTGAAAATAAAAAAATATAACTATAAACGATAAACGATAAACGCATTGCCTAACGTAGTGCAGAGTGCCCGTGTCCCGGGGTGGGGGAGGTCGTGAGGACCCGGGGCGCTCTGCACGTCTGCCGAGTCCACTACCGTATTGTAAACTTATTTGTCGGAGTATAAACGTAAACCGAGTTCAAGCGGATACAACTGTACGAAAAAAGGACAATCGACTGATTTGAATAACAGAATAACATTACAATAGTAACGGTAGGTAAATCGAATGAGGCGAGATCAGTTGATTCTGACCGGCTATCTAACGCGTAGGATTATTTTTTCAAGCAATATGTAATTCTGTGTAAACAAAATCAAATCGATGTGCAACGTCCCAAAGTTCCGGGGAAAGATGAAAAAATTGATATTGACACCATATGTTATCAAATATTAACGATTTTCGACCAAAACATTAGATTACCGTCGAAGTAATTCTACTATTAATCGTGTGAGTGACAATCGAGTTTTACAACGAGTGCATAGAGAATTTCCGCTCCACATGTTGTCTTGGTTAACCCCTTATAGGCCCCGGTATAATTCTGTTCCCCCGTCCGTACAGATTGAAACGAAGGATTTATTTTCGTTCCCGTGGTACTTCGAAGCATTAGTTCACGGTTTTCGATAATGACGAACGCGAGATCCGTGAATCCCGCAGAACCGACTGGATGACAGAACGATTCTAATCTGACACAAAATGACATTATCACGATGTTCTATTATTACGTGTAAATCTTCCTAGTTATCTCCAACTTGACTAATCCAAGGCTAGAGAAGTCAGGACATCCATTTTCATTACCTGTCACGTTAAAAGTTAATATACAATAAGTTAGGGTGATATGTTAACTCCACGAGCGTGTCGTATACCCGATTTCCGAACGTATTTTGAGTTGTGTAATTCCATGTACAATCTGTAAAAAAAAAAAAAGGTAACTCGTGTATGCTAATATGTAGAAACAGAAATAAATTTGTTATACTAATTTATAAATAATGTGTTTATTCTTTAATATCTTAATATCGACGACAAGTTTAGACCTCTATTGAGTACTTACAATTTAATATATATTTTTTAATACTGTCAAGTGGCTGGTATGAATATTATAATTAGAAAATTAACAACAATCGTAACTATGTGTACGAGTGGACGAATACAACGGAGATATAAGGTGGTCTAAACTAATGCGTTTAGAAACTAATAACCGACTAAATCCCGTCAAAAATTAAAATACGGTATATTCTATCATATCTATATACATGGATGGGCAATATCTTAGATACTAGTGTCTATGATATGTCTCTTAGATATATTTATATCTTGTATCTTTTAACATTTGTGAGTTGTTTCTTGTACCTGATTAATAAATTTAAGATTGAATTTTTTTTTTCCTGAAAAAAATGTATTTTTATTTGTATTTTGTATATTTTAATTTTGTTTACGTAAAGAAAATGTATTTTAAAATGTATTTTTTTTTGTATCTTTTATCTTTTAATTTTGTTTACGTAAAGATAAAAGATACAAAAAAAAATACATTTTAAATTTGCCTTATGTATTGTACGTAGTTGACAAGTATAAGTACTAAGTTAATTGAAAACATATATCATGAAACAAATTTTAAAGAAATTGAGGCCTAGGTAAATTAAGCTTAATTATTTGATCGCTACAATACAAACTTGTATTCTTTTTAGCGTGAGTTCAGTGTTTTTTTTTCTGCTAGTTTCATATATCTACATGATCTTGATTATGTCATAAAAAATCGAAAAATGTTATGTTTCTTAAAAATAATTCATATTTTTTAAAACAAATTAATAAGTAATACATTTATTTAAATTTATTATATTTGTATTTCATATATTATTTTTTTTATTACTATTATTTAATAATAAAAAAAGATAATGGGCCATGCCTATTACTACACCTCATAATCAATGTTCGTGTGTTTTAATTTTATTGAAAATAAACAATACCGAAATACAATACATTTTAGTACTTATATATATTTTAATAGTGACTAAAATAATTTAAATTAATTGTATCTTGTATCTTGTTTTTTTTTAGATTCTGAACGGAGTGAAGAATGTATTGATTTTACAATGATGTGTGTTTTAGATTCTGAACGGAGTGAAGAATGTATTGATTTTACAATGATGTGTGTTTTTTTAGATTCTGAACGGAGTGAAGAATGTATTGATTTTACAATGATGTGTGTTTTTTTTTTTTTTTTTTTTTTTTTTTTTTTTTTTTTTTGTGTCTGTCGACACGTTTTGGGGCAGTAAAAATGCTTCGATTGCCTTATGTAGCAACTTTTCTGAAAGGAAAGTGAATCTATTTGGTACTTTGGGGGGTCAAAAGTTAAAAATTTCCAATATTTTTTAAATGCGACGGGAAAAACCATAAAAAAATTTGGGAAAAACGGGAGTTTTTACGCAAAACCAGTTTTTGACATAATCAAATTTTTTATTTTGCTATAACTCAAAAACTAATCGATGTAAATACTTGAAATTTTCACCAAATGTTTAGATTAGCGTTCTCTATACACCGTTAAATGTTCAAAGTATTTTGACTTTTATTAAGCTATTTATAGACAATTGAAATTTTCAATATTTTTAAGTATTTTTTTTTTAAATAACGATAAAAATTTTTTGGCTGCCTAGAAAATCTTGAAAATTTAATACAAGGTTTCTTATAAGTTGTTCCTTAACTGATAAAAAAAAATCTAAAATCGTAAGTCACAATTTTTTTTTATAAGTGCTCAAAGTTACAATTTATACGAAATATGTAAAAATCACGATAATTTGCAAGTTTTTTTGTAGTTAAAAATTCATAAAATTTTTTCTGTTCATACTTAAGGTTCAAAATTTTAACACGAGGTTATGTATAAGCTACTCTTCAAAAATCTTTAAAAAAATTTCTACCGGAATTAGAGGAAAAAATTTTATGACTGTTTGAAATTTAAATATTTACGAAATTGCATAAAATAGCGATTTATTCTCAAACGATTTTAAATATTTTTTATAATTCAAAAAGTATAAGTCGCAGATTTTTGAAATTTCTACCAGCTGTTAAGATTGGTATTTCCTTTATGTCATATTTTTTTCAAAATATTATATTGATTTTTAAGCCACTTATAGGCATTTAAAATATTCGATTTTTTTACATTTTTTTTTTATAATCGGTGATAAAAAAAATTTGGCTCGTACAAAATACTTGAAAATTTAATAGAAGATTCCACAGAAGTAGTTCTTAAAGTCATTCAAAAATTATTAAAATCCATAGGCACAATTTTTTTTTATAAGCGTTTGAACAGCGAATATTGACAAAAAATTACATGTAAAATATAATATACTGTATAATATTCTAGACTGACAAAGATAGCGGTTTTTTTTAAAATGCTCTAACTCAAAAATGAAAAACCGCAACAACTTGAAATTTTCACCAAATCTTTATATTGACGTTCTCTATACATGGTTAAGATTTCAAAGTATTTTGACATATTTTGACTTATTTATAGACAATTTATATTTTCGATTTTTGTTAAATTTTTGTTTTTAAACATCTATAAAATTTAATTGATTGAGCGAAAACTCTTGAAAATTTTATACTAGGTTTATAATAAGTTAAACTTATCGTAACTAAAAAATATCGGTGATCGGTTAACTCAATTTTTTTTTATAAGCCCTTAATTCTCAAATTTGTATAAAATGTGTAAAAATCACGATAATTTGCATGTTATTTTGTAGATAAAAATTCATAAAATTTTTTTTGTTCATACTTAAGGTTCAAAATTTTAACACTAGGTTATCTATGAGCTACTCTTCAAAAATCTTTAAAAAAATTTCTACCAGACTAAGAGGAAAAAATTGTACGACTGTTTGAAATTTAAATATTTACGAAATTGCATAAAATAGTGATTTATTCTCAGACGATTTTAAATATTTGTTATAATTCAAAAAGTATAAGTCGCAGATTTTTGAAATTTCTACCAGCTGTTAAGATTGGTATTTCTTTTATGCAATATTTTTTTCAAAATATTATATTGATTTTTAAGCCACTTATAGTCATTTAAAATATTCGATTTTTTTACATTTTATTTTTATAATCGGTGATAAAAAAAATTTGGCTTCTACAAAATACTTGAAAATTTAATCGAAGATTCCACAGAAGTAGTTCTTAATGTCATTCAAAAATTATTAAAATCCATAGGCACAATTTTTTTTTATAAGCGTTTGAACATCGAATATTGACATAAAATTACATGTAAAATATAATATAATGTAGAATGTTCTAGACTGACAAATGATATCGGTTTTTTTAAAATGCCCTAACTCAAAAACGAAAAACCGCAACAACTTGAAATTATCATTAAATCTTTATATTGACGTTTTCTATACATGGTTAAAATTTCAATGTATTTTGACATATTTTGACATATTTATAGACAATTTAAATTTTCGGTTTTTCTAAATTTTTCGTTTAAAAATAAAATATACTTATATAATATTTATAAATAACATTGTATTATATTCTAGACTAACATATGAACTCCGTTCAGAATCGTTATTCGTATACAATGATATCTATCATTGCATTCAAATTTAACAAATCCATTATAATAATGACCTATCCTATAAGCGAGGTGCACTCCACCCCTAACTGTACAGCAGAGCGAGGCCCATCCGGTTCTTTTTTTTTTTTTTTTTTTTTTTTTTTTTTTGTGTCTGTCGACACGTTTTGGGGCAGTAAAAATGCTTCGATTGCCTTATGTAGCAACTTTTCTGAAAGGAAAGTGAATCTATTTGGTACTTTGGGGGGTCAAAAGTTAAAAATTTCCAATATTTTTTAAATGCGACGGGAAAAACCATAAAAAAATTTGGGAAAAACTGGAGTTTTTACGCAAAACCAGTTTTCGACATAATCAAATTTTTTATTTTGCTATAACTCAAAAACTAATCGATGTAAATACTTGAAATTTTCACCAAATGTTTAGATTAGCGTTCTCTATACACCATTAAATTTTCAAAATATTTTGACTTTTATTAAGCTATTTATAGACGATTGAAATTTTCAATTTTTTTAAGTATTTTTTTTTTAAATAACGATAAAATTTTTTTGGCTGTCCAGAAAATCTTGAAAATTTAATACAAGGTTTCTTATAAGTTGTTCCTTAACTGATAAAAAAAAATCTAAAATCGTAAGTCACAACTTTTTTTTATAAGTGCTCAAAGTTCCAATTTATACGAAATATGTAAAAATCACGATAATTTGCAAGTTATTTTGTAGATAAAAATTCATAAAATTTTTTCCGTTCATACTTAAGGTTCAAAATTTTAACACTAGGTTATCTATAAGCTACTCTTCAAAAATCTTTAAAAAAATTTCTACCGGAATAAGAGGAAAAAATTTTATGACTGTTTGAAATTTAAATATTTACGAAATTGCATAAAATAGCGATTTATTGTCAAACGATTTTAAATATTTTTTATAATTCAAAAAGTATAAGTCGCAGATTTTTGAAATATCTACCAGCTGTTAAGATTGGTATTTCTTTTATGCAATATTTTTTTCAAAATATTATATTGATTTTTAAGCCACTTATAGTCATTTAAAATATTCGATTTTTTTAAATTTTATTTTTATAATCGGTGATAAAAAAAATTTGGCTTCTACAAAATACTTGAAAATTTAATCGAAGATTCCACAGAAGTAGTTCTTAATGTCATTCAAAAATTATTAAAATCCATTTGCACAATTTTTTTTTATAAACGTTTGAACATCGAATATTGACATAAAATTACATGTAAAAAAAACCGGATGGGCCTCGCTCTGCTGTACAGTTAGGGGTGGAGTGCACCTCGCTTATAGGATAGGTCATTATTATAATGGATTTGTTAAATTTGAATGCAATGATAGATATCATTGTATACGAATAACGATTCTGAACGGAGTTCATATGTTAGTCTAGAATATAATACAATGTTATATAA
>JASXSY010001231.1:0-111157 GCA_034509805.1 Sipha maydis | reverse complement strand
TTTTTATTCTCAGACAATACTTAAAAATAATCATTACCAAGTATAGTAATTTCAAATTTAAATGCATGTGATTGAGAAATATTAACAAAATTTTTACCGGTTTTAATATAATTCAATAAGCAAAAATTATTTTGGTGAATCGTATGTACTTTGATGTATAATTTCTCATGTTATGAATAAATGTATAATGATGATCGAACGTTATATTACCTTCCAAGTCGTTGCTCGTGCATTGATCTGATCGATGTAATTTTGTTCCAAAAAATATGCTTGTTCCGTTTGATAGACGCTGAACAAAATGACGAACAGCAAAATACAAAGCCGAGTCATTGTAGTGTTGTTATGGTATATCCGAATATTTTATGTGGAATCAAACGGCGTACCTACGGCGTGACGTTACAACTGCAGGTAATGAATATATTATTATTTTTGGAGTATTTATATAATCCAAACACGGATTGAAGTACTTGATAATAAAGTCGAGTTTATTATTTGAAAAATTAAACACTTAAAGTATATCGTTGTGCTGTTTTCTGAGAAATAATTAACAATCACTATCAAATGTCATAAAATTACTTTTAATTACTTAAATAAAATTGTGTTTAATTTTAAAGAGTGATTTGTAATAGTTTTCCAATTTATATTATTTTATAAAATTACACAGGTTAGGTATACATGTATGTTATATTAATTGACTTTGTTGACTTTTTTATTATACTTATATAAACATGAATAACATTAAGGCTATTATTAATGGTCATATACGTGTTTTGGTAAAAAAAAGTTTTTTTTATTCTGTAATCGGTATTTTGTTTCTTAATCGGACAATTGGAGATTGTACTCATTGTGAGCATGCAACTTTTTTAAACATGTTTATTTTCTTATTAAAGGTGCTAATTTTATAAACAATGTCACTAATAAATTTAAATATAAGAATATCAATTTTAATTGTTTCAACATACATACTCCTAATCATGCTCCAAATGATAAATTTATAAACAAAAACAATATGTTAATTTTTAATATTATGCGTGAATATATACAATATTTATATATATTTATGTATTTTATTTTTAATATAATTATATTCTACTTAATTTGTTTAATTTTTATTCTTTGTATCCTTAAGTATTTGGACCGTGCGATTTAACACATTTCTTTTAAACGAGATATGTAAGGTACATTGATTAATGAATAGGTAGAAATATAGAGTGGATACATATATATATATATATATATATATATATATGTAGTTACAATAAAACTAATAATATAGATACAAATACTAAATAAAATAAAATAAATTATATGTAAAAGATATTTTGCACCTTTTAATAATAGACCCATTAAAAAAAAAAATTTGTGTTGCCTTGGGACTAAAAAACATAAATTTATTTAAGAAAGCATTATGTATACGCATGCAACACAATAAAGAGTAAACCGATCATACATTTTGCAAATGTATATTTGTATTGTCAATAATGGTTAAATAAAACCTAATATTACATATTTTACAATACATTGTGAAATAAAGAAAATCAATACAAACATACAATTAAATTCATCTGCTATGCTGCATGATATATTTAATTTATAATTTTTGTTATATTTTATATTGTTTTTGGATCACATATATATGTTAATAAAAATTTAACTTATAAGTCAAAATGAATCAATAAACAATTAACTAAAATTTTATTTTTACCAACCTATATATTCTTATGAAAATATTATTTCCCAATTCTTATTGTACCAGGTGATTTATTACAGTATGAAATATCTGTTCACAAATATCGAAATTTATATAATAATAAAATATCATTATTTAACTTAATTTAAATTATAATATATTTACATAAAATAGAGACAATATTTATATGCAAGAACAATAAGTTCAACAATTAACCTGTGTTTCAGAAATAGCTTTTTTTGGATAAAGGCGACAAATTTAATTTATCTTAAATGAGTTATATTGTTTAGTCTATCCTTCCTAATGTTCGGTGTCGTATGTCAAACATCTGTAATTTTATAAAAAAAAAACCGCGAATTGTTTCCAGGAATCATTGAATGCCGGTACGTGACGGCCAGCATACCTCTACTATTAATTAATTATTATAATCAAAATTCATTTAATTATATTTGATATATTTGCTAAAATGTGTTTTTACACAATAACTGTAGGTGCAATATGATTACTAGTGATGGGCGCTACCAACTAGTTTTGACTATGGATAGTTTTAAAAGTAGTAGAGTCAATCAAAACTGTCAAATATTATTTTATGCACGAAGAGACAGTTCTATCGAGTATTTTATTTCCTAAATACTGAATAGATATTTGATGAAAAACGAATTGAACCATTCAATAGTTTTCAGTTCTTTAGTACTAAATAAAACAGTTTGTTATGATGTATAATTAATACAATCGCAACGGATCAATAAAAACTTACGAAAAATAATTTATATTAAAATCCAAAATGCTATTTTATACGATCAGTTGTTTAAATCAAGAATGCTCATTATTATAAATTACGTAATAATATACTTATGTTTAATTATTTAATATCTCATTAGACATAGATATTTTTCAATTGATTATTATTACTCATTTTAATTCTAAGGAATTTATGCTCAATAATTCAAAATCGTTATTTCTATTATCATAATTTAGCATATTCGAGTTCATAGTTTTTATTCATAATTTCGTAGAAATCCGATACAGTAGTTAACAAATCGAAATCAAATTTTAAGTGGTACTTTTACACAGAATAAAATTCATTATTCTATAGATCAATATTAAAATGTGATTTTGATTTGCTAATTACTCTATCGGATTTCTACGAAATAAAGAACAAAATAATAAACTCGAATGTGCTAAATTATGATAATTACCAAGACGACCTATTTTTTTTGTAATGGTTTTATCAGATGAAATTAATGCTTCAGCCAAGTACTGTCTAAAGTGTATAAGATCTAGAATTTTTTTTTCGTGAAGTCCTAAAGATTTTGCTTCTTTTTTGTACTCAATCCATGAATTCACTGCAGCTTTATCAATTCCATAAGTTATGAGGCGTAAAGTCTAATTTTTTGACCTTATAAAAATTCTGTACAACGATACTAAGTGATCACATTTATCTACTCCACCCATTCCTTCATTATAACGAGCTAAACTTCAGGTCTTTGAACGTCTATGTATTTTTTATTTTTTTTGTCATAACGTCGACATTGGTCAACTTGTCTTATACCACAAAAATTTAAAGCCAGGATTACACTTGAATTATCATACTATTTTGTTTACACCACTCCAGACGTATTACAAATTAAATTATCCATGTAGCCTCTACTGTGGTGTTTTTTAATTTCTTTGTCAGTAGTAAATGGAGGTTTCATAAACCTATCAACTCTAATTGTACCGGCAGCATAAATATTTCGATTTTTTAACCATTCAAACAGCCAAAAAGTACTGAAATAGTTATCAAAAAATAATGTACAGTTAAGCACATTATTTCTTTCGGATAACTGCATTACTAAAGATGCACATTTCTAAATTTAGAATATTCTAGCCTAATTTCCGTGGTAAATCCTTGATAAATTATAAAACTGTAAATCATTCCTGATATTCCACATAAACAAAATAATTTTACGCCACATCTGGTTGGTTTGTTTTTAATATATTGTTTTACATTTAATTGTCCCTTAAAAGGGACCATGTGTTCATCAACACTGAATGTTGATTTTAGCTGTAAATTAGCACAATATTTTCGTATAGCTTCATATAAAGGCCTCACTTTCCAAAACCTATCATTAGTATTCGGATCTTTATCGATTATAAAATGTAGATTATTTCTCAATTTAAAAAATCTATTTGAGGTCATATTTTCCGAAAATTAATGGAACGGCGAATTTTGGCTCCCGTATTGTACTATACGCACTAGTGGTAAATCAAGATTTTCCATCAAAATATTTATGCCTATAAACGTTTTCAATTCCGCTACTGTAGTAGGAGGAAAGTTTGGTACATTATTACGAACAGCGATTAAATTTGTGTTACAAACAGCATATTTTAATATTTCGTCTGAAAAATAATTATTGAACAATTGAAGTGGAGAAGACAAGTCGACAGTTATATTTAGATGTGATTCAAAAATATCAAAAGGTAGAGTTATGTATTCACCAAGAATCCATGTAACTTTTTTTTTATCAGTCAAATCTTGTTGGGTGAAATAGTCGCTAGATGACATGGAGGAAGTAGAAACAACATTTTGAATATTATCTACTATATTATTTTCGTCAACTGCGTTTTCGTCGATTTCGACTTCATTATTTTCACCCATAATATCATCAAAATCTTCATTATTAGTTAAAAAGTCTGACAATAAAAAGAAACCATAAGTATTAAAATTGAAAATTGTATGACATGAAATACTACAGAATGTAGTAAAATATAACATAATTTAGTAAGTATAAAACATAAATTACCGTCAAGTAATTTTAAATCCTCATGACAATAATTATTTCCCAAATCATCGTCGTTAGCAAATTCCTCAATGTCTGAGTCATCTCCGTTTTCAAGTAAATTTAAAATTTCATCATCTAATAATTTACGGGATGTGGGGATAGATCCCCCCAAGGTTCTTTATTTTCATACAAATAAGTAACACACCTTTTATCTACTTTTGATATGTGTTTTCAATTATGACAACCTAGTTATTATTTTAATTTTTTTTTTCCTTATGGCTTATTTTGTAACCATTTTTTTCATCCCCCTCCATTGAAATATCCCGAGAGGCCTCTGATTTGCTGTATTACCAAACTTTATTCTTTGTCTGAATACAAATTATTATGACCAACTATTTTGCAATAAAACCAACATTTTGACCATTTATACTAAAGAAAGTGATTTAATGTCATAATTAAATTATGAATTTAATATTGATGTATTTTCAAAAATAAAATCTTGAAAAAAAAAATCTGAGTAAATAACAACTATGAATCATAATTTAATTTATTTTAATTATAAAATAAATACATAAAATTGAAACAATATTTATTTCCAAAAACATTTAATTCAACTTGTGGTTCAGAAGTAGCTTTTTTGGAATAAAAGTGACAATTTTAATTTATTTAAAATGAGTTTGATTGTTAAATCCATCCACGATAATGTTCCATAACGTACGTAAAAAATCTATAATCTTATGAAAATAAGTGAAATTGAAGTGTCTGATGGGGATATATGTCAACGTGGAGATGGAGTATGGGTGTGATAGTATATTCAATAATAAGGCTATCTTAAAATGAGATATGGATAACCAAAACTTATCAATATACATGGTGCAAGTTTAATTAATTTACTTGCCATGTGTTAGCAACTTCTTTAATTATATAAATATTGTCAATCTAGACCATTATTACTCATATATTATTTACTTTTAGGTAGTATTTTCGTCAACCACGTTACAAAAAAACCCCTTTTGACTTAATAATTGTTGAATAAACAACATATAATTATGTACTTCACGATATATATTTTAGACAATAGATCTATAGAATAATGAATTTTATTTTGTGTAAAAGTACCACTTATAATTTGATTTCGATTTGTTAAGTACTGTATCGGATTACTACGAAATTATGAATAAAAATTATGAACTCGAATATGCTAAATTATGATAATAGAAATAACGATTTTGAATTATTGAGCATAAATTCCCTAGAATTAAAATGAGTCATAATAATCAATTGAAAAATATCTATGTCTAATGAGATATTAAATAATTAAACATAAGTATATTATTACGTAATTTATAATAATGAGTATTCTTGATTTAACCAACTGATCGTATAAAATAGCAATTTGGATTTTATTATATATTATTTTTCGTAAGTTTTTTATTGAACCGTTGCGATTGTTTTAATTATATATTATAACAAACTGTTTTATTTAGTACTAAAGAACTGAAAACTATTGAATGGTTCAATCCGTTTTTCATTAAATATCTATTCAGTATTTATGAAATAAAATACTCGATAGAACTGTCTCTTCGTGCATAAAATAATATTTGACAGTTTTGATTGACTCTACTACTACTCTATCCATAGTCAAAACTAGTTGGTAGCGCCCATCACTAGTAATCATATTGCACCTACAGTTATTGTGTAAAAACACATTTTGGCAAATATATCAAATATAATAAAATGAATTTTGATTATAATAATTAATTAATAGTAGAGGTATGCTGGCCGTCGTATACAGACCCATTAAAAATAAAATTTTGTGTTACCTCGGGACTAAAAAACATAAATTTATTTAAGAAAGCATTAGGTATACGCATGCAATACAATAAAGAGTAAACCGATCATACATTTTGCAAATGTATATTTGTATTGTCAATAATAGTGCACTCCAACTTCGAAATATGCATAAATATACAATATAAAACTTATAGTTCACATAGGTATCTCTAGGACGTCTATAAAAAAAAATTATATATATGCAAATGCTATGAGCCTCTATTATTACTGAATATCAGTTCATGAAAATAATATACATTAATAAGTAGGCCCATGTGTAATAAATAGAGACCATTGTACATAACGTCTTATGGTAAACAGGCCCGGCTTAAGAGGTAGGCGACGTAGGCTCCGCCTAGGGTGGTAATTTTCCAGTGCAATTTTTATGTATAAAAAAAATTGTTTGATATGATATTTACTTGTAAAAGGCGGCAAAACTAAATTTTGTCTGTTTGTTTAAACACTTGAACCGGACCTGATGGTAAATATCAGGCCAGCACGTGTAAGGATGATGTTATCTGGATATAAATTAACGAACTCGCACAAACACTGGATATTATATGGATACAGGGCCGTCCTGATGATTCGCGGGGCTTAGGGCAGATTGAAATTGCGGGGCCTTAAATATCGAAAATGTCATTATCACGCATCAGTTGCATTTTGAAACTCAAATGTGCGCTAATAGACTTCACAAATTTAGTACCCTGCACTTACAACAATATGAATAAGTAAATAAATTCATAACGCAACATGTCATATAATTAAACTTAATATAATAAATCCTGTCCAACTGTGGTGAGAACGCGGGGCCCGGGGCGAGGGCCCCGCTCGCCCTGCCCTAGGGACGGCCCTGTATGGACATGCATATATGTATAAATATATATGTATAACATGCATATACATATATGTTAGCTTCATAGTATAGTAATAATGGATTTGTCAGTTCAAATTTTTTGTTTTGATAAAATAAAAATTTTGGTCTCTATTAATGCAGTTACAAACCAACAATAACCATTTAGCCATCATACGATTTTAGTAAGCGTTACTTAATACAGGATTTATTTTAAGTTACATCCTTTTAATTGTTGATACGCTTAACTAGTATTTTAAAGTAGTGGTTTCCAAATAGAACTATAAAGTAGTCGACATATTAACAATATATGAAGAACTACTACTTTGTTTCTTATCGCTATTTCGTGGGATAAGTTCAAGTGCTTTATGACAAAAATAAATGACATAAAACGTAAATTTATATTTGATAAAACAAACCACATTAATTTTTACTGTTTACAACTTATAAATTTAATAATTGTGTTTTAAATATTTAGAATTTAAAATAAAATCTTATTACACAAGTATATTATATTGTTTACGGTTTTATTTGAACATTACTTTACTTTTTAACGGTATGTTAGAAAGTAGAAAATATTTTAATAAGGTGTCGCAGTAAAACAAATGTTAAGAAACACTCTATTACTATTTCCGCGAAAATTAAATAAGAGATTGTGATATTAGCATAAATCAGTTAAATTTTAATTGCATATTCAGAATTCCTTGATTTTTCTGCCTAAGATGATATACGATTTTTGTCAAAAGTCCATTCAAAAACGAATAAAATTCAAAATCAAAGAAGAGTTGTCTTGTTTTTCCGATTTACATGCAGTGCTTTAAAGTTTTTCATCATTTTTTTTTTTAATATGGATTATTCTTCAAAAATTCTATGTAAAATATTAAAATGTTATCAACATTTTGTTTAAAATATATATATATATATATATATATATATATATATATAATATGGTAATAGCCGTTAGAGAGCCTACCCAGCGACACGGTAGTGTTGCGAGCTTAGTAAAAAAAAAAAAGAATGCGAGCAAACGCCCTTGTATATTAACAGAAACCTAAACATTCCCGTTTTATGTGTGTTAATATTTTAGTATTCTTTATTAAAGACTATAGGTGGTCTAATAAATGGTCCGAATCGTTAAAATGAGAAAATCACAGACAATGTGCTTTTATAGTTTTCAATGAAATCGGTCGAATAATATTTCAGTTATGAGCAAAATATAGTGGATATTCTAGTGGTAATTTTACGCTGCTTTTGCCGCCTGCTGCCGTATTAGACGGGTCACGAAGACGGGGACGGATGACGGGGCTTCTTGCGACGGCGACGTACACGACGGTACTTCTTCCACTATTATTGCTTTCCCCATCCATCTCGCGTTCGGATTCATCCATAGATTACTTTGGACTTTATGGTTATGTGACGTTAGTGCTTGTCTCTTGTTCATTATTGTATCTTGTCATATCAAAAACATATAGACACCCTTCGTCATCGTCAAATTATTATTATTATTATTATTAATTAATATAATATTATTATTATATTAAAAAGTGTAGACTACGTGACCTTTACATCAATGCATTTTATAAGGAATTTTCAGTGGGTGACAAAAATGTTTTTCTCAAAATAGTTAATGTATCATACCAAAGTACGATTATAGTATTACACGTTCGTTTCGCATTACTTCACCCAATCTTTCAAAATACTGTCGACAGAGTATAATCACTGAGTGACATTTGTGTCGTCTAGTTAACTAGTTAAAAAATGAAATGTTCTACATCATTAAAATGGTAACTTAACTTCAAAAAGCGCGAGCTTCGCGGAAAAATAAGTATCAGGAGTCTACTAAGTTAAGGCGCGTGCTTGAAAGTAGTAATAGTACTACTATTGAAACATGCAGTATTAACACAGTTCAAAAAAGCAATTAAAAGAAAAATATCTATAAAAAGTCCAAGATTGAAACAGTATTTCCATTTTATGATATATAATAAATAAAACATCAAAATAAATTGGTAAGATGTATATAACACATCTGTATATTTTGAACGGTGACTTGGTGGTGCAAAAGATGTTTACGTAATAATAATGGAAAAAAATAAAATAAAAATATTTTCACCCTGTTAAAATAAATAGATTTGATTTGGAGTAAATGCCTAAATTCCACCAAAATAATAAAAAAAATATATATCATTGTTAAATAATAAGATCTTTCACTTAAATCACAATCTAGTCTTTAAATGTAATTTATAATAAGTAATAATCTATAAACAAAAACCCTATTTCAATTCAATGTAAGAAAAATATAAGTTAATTCAATCCGTCATTGGGCACAAGGATGAGACTATTACCACGGACATATAATACAGTATATTAAATATGATAATTAAACTCCGTTAACTCCGTGTAAAAAACTCGTAAACTGTAAAAAAAGTGAAAAAACTTAAAAATAAATGTTATAAAATGTATGATATAAGGTGGAATCTAAGTAAATCGTCTATTATTATATAAGTATTATATAATTATATTATTATAAACAAATGTGTAAAATTTACATAAAGGAAGGGGGTCCAGCAAATGTTAATTTTTTTTTTCTATAACTAAAGAACACCCTAATTAATATAAATAACGCCTGTTTGCTAAAACGACATAACAAAAAAAAAAAAAAACAAACAAAAAAATGAATTAGAAGAAAATTTAATTTACAATAAACAATGTGGCTAATTTATGTTAACGCAATGCAAAAACTATCATCTGGTAGCTAATTTTATTGGCTAATTTAGGTATGTGAATCGAAATCAAATTGTATACAGTTAAATCTGTTATC
Organism: Sipha maydis; assembly: GCA_034509805.1. Lineage (NCBI taxonomy): Eukaryota > Metazoa > Arthropoda > Insecta > Hemiptera > Aphididae > Sipha > Sipha maydis. Next base: position 101,201 of record JASXSY010001231.1, on the reverse strand, counting down.
GAATTTTTACAATTGAGGTACATCCATTTATTTTATTTTACTTGAAAAAAATATCTAAGAAACAAATAATTTACTGTACGTTTTTGATCGCGTTTGATGTACTAATAATAAAATTTATTCAAAGAAAAAGTGCACATATAGTACACGTGATAATTGATAGTTATATTTCATTAAAATTTTAGAAACATTGATGACGCAATTGAAAAATTAACCATGAAAATGAAATAAGTAAAAAACATTATTTTTAATAACTGATTTTATTCGGTAAAAACTATACAACATGTATAATTATTTTTATAAATGCAATTATTAATAAACCACTGGAACACCTCCTGTTGTTGAGTTATCGATTCCGCATTCGTTTGTGCCTCGGCGAATTTTGAAAAGTCCGTTGTCACCCCAATCTTCGTTCCATGAGTTGACCAATAACCAATATGGGACTCCGAATTCCTCTCCCCAGCCAATCAATTTTACGGCATGACCGCCTAGATATTTTGCATCTTCCGATTTAACGTACACTCCTACGAATGCATGCGAAAAATTAAATTGGCCAATAATAGTGGGTTAGTTAAGAACTATTAAACGTAATTAAAAATATTACATAATTCATAATCGATATGTATTACCTGATTTATAATTAACAAAATCGTCGTAAACTTTAAAGGAGGCTTCAATGGGACCGTAAGCCAAAACATCCTTTTGGATGGTTCCATAAGTTAGATAATAGGCATCTCTAGCTATAATCAATACAATTCTTTAAATTTCATTCTATGTAAAAATATTAACTCATATAATGTAATTATGTCGTAGTTCCAGAACCCAAAAATTAATATTCCAAGTATATAATTTATTTACTCAAACATTAATTTTTAAACTCGTAATATACATGTATTATCTTATTGATCACTTATTTTCTTCTACGGTTATTAAAATATGCGAAAATGCACATCTCTAAATTTACGAGGTCTGTCAAATAAGTTCCCGGACAACATTTTTAGCGCGCTGTGTGGTAACACTGACATGATACCGGGTTACTTTCCATATTCCGTAACAAATATGTATGTGAATGTCAAATGTATTTATGTGAAATTAAATGCATGAAGAATTTTTAATGTAATAGAAACCAAATGAATTTCATGCAATGTATAACCTATCAATGTTCAAAAATATACTTATAGTATGATACATTATGATGATACGCATAGAATATGATTAATTTTACGTAAAAAAAATACTTTCAAAAATTAAATATCGACACATTATAATTCTGGACCGCACGATATTTTATTATTATGTAGGTAATCCCTTACTGTATCTGTGATCTTTTTCGTAATCAATATCTTGATCTCCGTAACACATTCTTGTACATCTATGATTTCTTTCCATCGGTTTTCCACTGCATGTATTGTTACCATATTCATCATAAGGACAAGGTGCAACTCTGTATGGCTGACAACCCTGAAAATACAATAGAGAATTCACAAAATCAATATTATTTAATCAATTTCGTTTTACTACAAATATCTACTAGGTCGATAATCTAAACATTACAGAACTGAAATGATATTGTTCTTGTAGATTAAAAATATACTTATTATTCTACATGAATACATTGTCTATGAAACATATTTAGAGATGCATTTTATAAAAAATATTCGTTGAAACAACAATGTAAATATATATTTTCTCTTACACAATTTCATTGATAAAATGTAAACAACTGCCGTTATATTTATAAATATTAAATATTTAATTATTGCAATTGTATTTATTGTAAACATCCTATTCATAAATCATTGAGTTAAAAAAAAATTATATTAAATTTCTTTATTATAGTTAATGTAATGTATTTCGTGCTTTATTTATACGTTTTCAATTCATTTTTAAAATATTAAATTGATTGTTTTATAATAATTTATTAATTCGCAGTATATTATTATACCTATGTTATAATGATATATAATACAAAAGCACCTACATCCTCCGTCTCGTACTCTCCTCCGGTAACCAGACCATGTCTTTTGAAATATTCCCAAGCTTTTATCGGATAGCCTCCGTGACATCCAAAACCGCATAAGTGGCAACAAAACGTTAGTTCCTCTGCGGACAGCAATTGATTGAACTCTCCATCAGTGGCTATACATAAACGGTCAGCAAATGCTGAACTTGTACCGAATGCCTAAAACAAAGTGGTAAAGTCAACTCTTTGCGTCAATACAATTTCATTGTCGTGCAGACAAACGTACCCAGCACGATCCGCAATGTCCTTGATCGCGAACCATTCCAATTGTGTGGCATTTTCTCCATTTCTTTCTAGCATCGAACTTAGATGGTATTCTGCCGAATAAGTTGTTGTATGCCTCATCATCTGATTTATAATCACTTAATTTGGTTTTTTTGGCTAACTCTACCCCTTTTGATCCCAAAAGTTTTAAAATTGTCTCTTTCGATGTTTCCGGATCAAAATTCATGCCCGCCTATCATTATTATTATTAAACGTTATTATTGAATATTAATATAATTATTCTAGTATACTATAAATAAATGAATTGTTGTTTAAATATCTTTGAAATACGAGTATATGTATTTTCGCCTGCCTAGTAGGATGTTGGCGGTGTTCATAAAATTTTATTTTTCTCCGTCATTCACTCATATATGTTATTTACCTACTTTCATAAAAGATTCTTAATGATCTTTTTAAAATAATAATGATCTAGATTATACCTATATGATTTATATTATAACATTATTAGTATCTAACACAAATTCGTTAAAAATATAAATGTAATACTTTTTCCATATATTAAATTAATAATTATTTCTCTCAATAATTTATCACCAATATTCAGTATTTTATTTTATAAGTATTTTTTTGATTTAATTTGTTATTAATTTTTTCATCTTAAAAATGTAATTGAAATTTTACGAATATAATATTATAAGACACCTACTATGACGTGTAACGTAATTTTCGAGAAAGGATTGTCACTTGATAAAATATTATTCTCAACAATATGTTTTATAGTTTTTAAATAATATGAAACGTTTTTACTCTCAGATTACGCTCAACAATACTTATGATCAAATATAGGAATTTTAAATTCAAATGCATGCGATTGAAATATAAGCGAATTATAACGCATTTAATATAATTCGAGTATCAAAAATTACTGTAGTGAAACTGTGTACTTTGATGTTTAATTGTTCATGTTACGAATGAATGTATTATGATGATCGAACGTTATATTACCTTCCAAGTCGTTGCTCGTGCATTGATCTGATCGATGTAATCTTGTTCCAAAAAATATGCCTGTTCCGTTTGATAGACGCTGAACAAAATGACGAACAGCAAAATGCAAAGCCGAGTCATTGTAGTGTTGTTATGGTATATCCGAATATTTTATGCGGAATCAAACGGCGTACCTACGTCGTGACGTTACAACTGCAGGTAATGAATCTGTTATTCTTTTTGGAGTATTTATATAATCCAAACTTCGTGTGAAGTACTTGATAATGTGGTCGAAATTATTATTTGTAAAATTAAACACTTAAAGATTATTGGTGTGTGTTGTTTTCTGAGAATTAATACAAATAACAATCCCTATCAAGTCTTATCTAATTTACTTTTAAATACTTAAAAAAAAAATTGTGTTTTAGAAAAAAATGAATTTGTAGTAGTTTCCGATTAATATTATTTTATCAAATTTATGTAGGTGTTACACATATGTTAAGTTAATTGACTAATCTATTTTTTCATTTAATTAAAGGTGATCGAAAATGACGGTTATACATTTTTTTTTACCTTGTTATTTTTTCTTCTTCGGAGAGCCGGCTGCTAGGACCATCCCGTAAATATTCAACCTTCAGTCCAAAAGAGTTTCTCTCTCTCCATTATGATCTTCCATCTAATTTTTTATAATTTTTTTTTTTTTTTTTAATTTTGTCTCCCCATCGTAATTAAAGCTTTCCATAAGGTATCTTTCTTATAGGATACTTTTCCAATACCACACGAAGTAAGGAGTTTTGGTCCCCCCAAAAATTTAGTTTTTTATGAAAATGTGAATTATAGTAGGTTTTCAATTAATTTTTTTTTTATCAAATTTATACAGATATTACATATATGTTTTCTTAATTGACTCATTCAAACAATTTTTCATGAAATTAAGAGTGAGTGATTAGTATGGTTGTAAATTATTTTATTATTGTTTACTTACCAATTTTAAACTGATCAGTCAGTCATATGTTTTTATCAATTTTATAATGTGTTTTATTATAAATAAACTATGAAGTGACTAAAATATTTAAAAATTTAAATTACTAAGCTTCTTTTACACAAATACTTTACGTACCGCTAATAAAAATACCAGTATTTGAGTTCCTCTTTAAAGTTAAATTATTTGATTTTAATTAGTATCTTACTTAATTTGCATTATTTTTATGATATTGTAACGAATAATAACGAAAATTTAATTTGTGTTTGATCTCATAATATTTGCTATTAAATACGCCCAATAATTTTTAAATTTATTTAAGTTTAAATAATAATTAAATAAAATGTATGTGTAAAGCGTAAGACTGAAATTGAATTAAATCATTATTTAATTTTATTATAAAATAATGAGTAATAAACATTTTAATATTTTAGAAACTTAAAGTTGGTACCAGACTACAATATATTTTACGAACAATAAATACTTGCATCGGAGTAACAAAAAATAAAAATGTTTTAATTCAATTATAAAAAATAATGTTATTAATAACGAAGGGTGACATTTATGTTATATTTATAAAAATTTTCAATGTTAGGGTTATTATTATTCCTTGTATCCTTCTTTGGGTAATAATAATTTTTTTTATTATGCAATTTGCACTATGTACAAATTCAAATAGTTCATTATTTTAAACAAATAATATATTTTAGTTTCAGTTCCATAAATAATTGATAAAAGTATTAATTTAATTACTGGCTGCAATATGCTTATTTTAAAATTAAAAATTACCTTTCGTAGTCTCTTTTGTAATTTTAATTACAAACAAAATATATGATTACAACATGATTCAAAACTTATACCCTAATGCATTGAATAATAAAATTATATTTTTAAATAATCATAATTATTTTCCTAATCTCTGAATGTTAACATGGCCAAGAAACAGAAATTATAAGAAGAAATTCATTAGATTTACAAGTTTTTTCATTTTTTGTATTAGACCAATTGTATTAGTAACGCAGTCTTATGAAAAATAATTATTTGAAGGCAAAAAATAGCTAGGTACTTAAAATTAATTATAATCTTTGTTTTGTTTTAGTCTTCGAGAAGTTGATTATATCAGAGAGTAGGTCAAGTGAAATGTCCATTATAAGTTTATCATTATTATATAATCGAGTTTTGTAAAATCGTATTGAAATAAATATTATAGTTATGATTTGAAATAAAATAATATACACGAAAGCTGATAATGGATTGATATACTCCATAAAATATAGTTTATTTATCATTATGAATATGCTCTATTTAGTGACACATATTTTGCAAGATGTTGACACGTTTGATTTAAATTTAAATTAATTGTAATAAAACCACTGTACATTTTGCCTCTTCAAGATTATATACAGCTAAACATAATGGTTATAATCAGGGCTCGGGACTTATAGCATTTATAATCATTAAAATAAGCGCTTTAAAAAGCATTTAAGAACATCATTATAAGATCTCAACTAAGCATTTAAAAAACTTAAATTTATACAAAAATATTTAATTAAAAAAAAAAATAAAAATAATTTAAAATAAGAAAAAATTCTAAATTTTCTTTTTACATGAACGCGATAAAGTACTAGACATATTTTGAAACTGTGTTGAATGTAAAATTAAAGATTACAAAAAATATTAAAAATCAAATAAAAAATAATAAATAAATCTTTATAATATAATAAAAAAAGTTTAACTTTCGAGACATTTTGCCTTATTGTTTATGGACCTTTCAAGGCATTTTGTGAAAAATAAAATGTGAACGGTATTTATAAATAGTTAAAAATATCTGAATATCTGGGGGAGGTCAGTGGCCTACGTCATCGTTTGTAATTAAGCAGATATATGCAAAAAGAGCAAAAATAATCAGAAAAACAGGAAATAAGCATTTTTTTTTAAAAAAAAAAATCGTCGAAAAAAGCAAAAAAAAAAAAAAAAACACTTTCAAATTTCCTAATTGAACGTGTTATAACATAACATACACATCCATAACTCTCTGCTACATTTTATGTCACACAATAAAAACAAGCAAGTGCTATAAATCCCGAACTTTGGTTATAATTTATAGTTATTTCTCACCCATTTGTAAAAATAAATTTTAATAGGGAATAGTAAGTTCCTACATGAAAGTAATAGATAAACATTTCATACATTAATTCATACACATGTGATATGTTAATTCATATACGAGTATAAATATGCTAATGTACATGTAAGTTTCTACACGATTAGAAAAAAAAAAGGTGCACACGTTAGTTCCTACACGGCTTACGTCTTATTAAAAACTTAAATGTTCTTATTGTTATTTATTTATTATTATTATGTTTTTTTTTTTTTTTATATACTACTTTATACAAAAAAATAAAATTATTATTGTTATTTAGATACAATTTTAAAATGTATTTATAAACATTTTGACTCTTGATATAATTATATTTATCCGTGTAGCTCGTAAACATATTCATGTAAGCCACCCCTACTATATTAAGTATTAGAATTTTACATTTATCATTAAACTATACTTCATAATATGAAGTATAATATGAATAATATATATATTATATTAAATGTGATAATCATTATCATTATATAATTATGTCTTTAAAAAGCACATCATTTAAATCTAGCAGTTGTTTGCCTTTTCATTCAACATGAATGATATATTTTCGCTTATTGTGACTTTGTACATGTATACGAATAGTATAGACAGATATGTATGTAAACACGAACGTTTTGAACAATATTGACAAAAGTGCTAAAGATCTCTCGATGTACATTATTTTGTGCATAGACGTATAAGATATATGTATAAGATAATCAAACCAAAATCAAGTTTTCTGTATCATTGTTGTCAATAATGAAAACTCGTAGATTTGTTGTGTATTGAAAAATCGAATATAAATGTCAAGTGTATCGATAAGCTATCGTCATACACTATTGAGTGTAGGCATCACCGGTGTTTGTCAATTTCTAGACTACCTGAAATTTATACATCTTTTGCACCAATAAATTTATCACAAATTAATTTGGTATACATAATATATATCTATTGTGCCAGGAAGATATTATAAAATATAAAATATCATATTATTATACTATTATTAGATTATAATATAATTATCAAACATATAAAATAAAGTGTAATTTAAAAAATAAAAAAAATTTAAAAAATTAAAATACATATTGTTAATATTGTAGTTTTAACCTCGTCAACATACAATTTAGCGTTACAAGTTTTTTCTATACACCGCCACTAACGTCCATTTTTAGTAAGATTTATAATGATTTATTTAAATGATTTATAAATTTATACTTTTTATAAAGAATTAGTTCTTTCTCACGTTCACTCAAAATTACTTCCATTATAATATTATACGAAATTGCTATTGCTATAGACTATTTCACGTAAACGAATTTATACGAACGACGACACGATACTGATCATTTGGAAAAAAGAAAAATAACTTGTTAATTTTGTTATATAATATTATTACGTTATCTCATTTTTATTAGAGGATATTCCGATTTGACCAATTTATTGCATGTAGATAGATAACGTATACTATGTACAGTTTAAAACGTCGCGATTTTAAATCGTCCGTGTGTAATATAAACGCAGACGAATACGTTCAAATCGCCTAGTGTGTAATCAGCTTATTTTTCAACTTCAGTATTGCCAGCGCAATTAATGTATAATCTTTTTTGGACCTAAATATCGTCCGGCGCAGTTGATGTATAACCTTTTTGAATCCCATAATTTTTTTTTCCTTACCTGTGATTTTTGGCGCAACTGACATATACCCGGCATCACACATAGCGGTTGACACCAAAGTAATTTTATTAATATATCTAATCCGTACTATAATATTGTATTCTAATAATCAGATCTCTCTTTTAACCTTGTAGGAACTTACATTTACTCGTTTTGATATGTATATACTTATTAATTGCATACATATATATATATATATATATAAATTATTTTACAACGATAAACATTTAGTATAAAAGGAAAGCCTTTTGTAGCCCTTTGTAGCATTGACATGATACGTAATCCATCGAATTGAATATTCTTGCTGAATACGCATATGCACTTTTATAATTTAATATTACGTTAATACTACTGGTAATAGTGTTTGTATTCGAATAAAGTAAAAAACAGTAATGTGTTAAAAATAATATAGACGTATTTGTTTGCTCTCTGATATATTAATGGTATATAGCGCTGAAGTGTAGATTACCTATAACAATTCTTAGATTCATCTTAATGGTTTAGTGGAAAATAAGCTTAGATTTAATTATATGAGGACGTGACGCCTACTACCTAAAAAATATTTTATCTTTAAATTGTATTAGCTATATTTTAATGATTGGCTTATTTATTATACGAACACCTAGTAACACTCAAAATATAAAACACCAATATGCAATAACAATTCTTGGAACTTTAATTGAGTACATATTGTCAATCTTGTAGAAACATACTTTTAATTTATATTTAAAAATATATAAAAATACATGTAATATTTAAATAGTATATTTTTATGTATTTCAAGTACTTTTGTCAATAAGTATTTAAGATCAAATACAAATACTTTAAAATAATAAATATATTTTGTAACATTATAATCAATACCTTTTCTCTAATATTTAAACTTTAAACTCGACCATTGAGGTTACAGACATATTTAAACTGTATACATAAATTAAATATTAGTATATAATACGTACACCGTATAGGTACTACTATAATCTAATTCAGCGGTTCCTAAACTGCGCTCCGTGGAGCCTTTAGACAGTGTCGACCTGGTTGTGGCCGCTGGACCTCGAATACGACCAGGGACTCTCAGTATTCTTTTTTTAAGTTTTATTATTTAAAGATTTCTTACTGTTTCAAAATAATTAATTTTAAAGTTGTTTTTATATTTAAGTTAACTCATGATTATTAATTATTATGTTTTACTAAATATAAATATAACAGTTGTTTAATGATTATAATATAAATTTTTTATTATGATCCACATTGGTAAAAATGTAAAGTATATTTATGGAAGTATCTTAATGTATTGTTTCAACAAAATGACATGTATATTTCTTAGGGACCCCTTAAACAAACTGATCCATGGGTCATGGTGTACCAGGCCAACACTGCCCTTAGAGTTCCACAATTATTTTTTAAGGGCTCCGTTTGTTTAGCCATAAAATATTGAACAGTATTACAATTATTGATCGCAATTTAAAACAACGAGCATACATATATTTCAAAACATTTTTGCAAAGTATTCCACATACTTAGGGAATACTATGTATAATACATCATAAAGCATTCAGAACATGTATTCCAAATACTTTTAAAAAATATTTTATCGAAGTCTGCCAATAAGTCATTGCGGAAGAGATCAAATATAATGCAAGTATATATAGTATAAATTAATTGTGAAATCCGGTTCTAAATAGTAAACGAAATACACACATATACATTTTGGTCCCAATGGATTCCGTTTTTGATCAGTTTTATAGATATAGTACACAAATAATTCATATTAAGTGTCTATTTAGGTCTCGAAATTCATAAGTACAGTACAGTTTAACTCAAGGGTTTTAGTGAGCGGTTCGAGATATAGCTATACTATTCGCCACGTCGAGCCATAAACCGCAATAAAAAGAGTATATAACTTTATTTAGACATTTATGAGTAACAATGTATATCACTGATCTTAACGTTGCCCTTATATTGCACTGGTTGTTTTTTATTTATTTTTTTTTTAAATCACATTATGTGCGTATTAACAGATCGCAATGGATAACATCATCCATTCGAAATATCATATAGTACATAGTTTAATGGCCATATGGTTTTCTAAATAAAAATATATGAGTGCGAACAAAATGTTGCTTTCCGTCTATTCAACATTTTCGTTCTTGTCAAACTTACTTATAATTAGAGCAGAGGACTTGTAGCTCTAAAAAAGACCTAAATATGCAAGCACTTGTACACTTAAAATCCTCATAATATGCAATTAAAATATGCACTTAAACATTTTTATTTTTTTATTTTTAAAAGTATTAATAAAGTAATTAAGTTTAATAGTAATAATAATTAATAAAAAAAAAAAAAAACAAATCAAAACAATTACATTGTGAAAGCATGAAATGTATTTGTTTCGTACTCTGCTATTTTTGTGACTGTGCAAAACAAATATGCAAATGCTTCAAATCCTCTACCCTATTTATAATTAACAATTATAATTTTGATCATTTGACATTCCTGTTTAATTGAAAAATTTAAAAAAAACTGTTTAGATTGAACCCGGAAGTTTATTTTAACATAAAATATCGTGCATTTGCGTAATATGTGTGGATTGTGCACAGAAATAACGAATACGGAACAACGATGCGTTATCTCATATCACTCCTAGAAGTAAATACACAATTTCAACAATGCCATTTGGCGAAGCAAGACGATGGCAAGCCGGACAATTTAATAGTAACCGTTTTAAATCACTGTTAGTGTTATTTTCTCCTATCACTAGTTTGAAGAAACCCAAGCCCACAATAAATGGTTAAACATAAATATACCGAGTGTCACATATGTGTGACACGGGTTTATTTAAAAAAACTCCCATGCCACACGTATAGTATATGACACGTGGCCACAAACGTGCTAGAAAGTTCCACTAATTTCTTTTTACAGTATAATCCAAGACTTTCGCGCATGTATACATTTTGTGTTGCCTACACGTCACAAAGATTCTAGCTTTGTCCATTGTCTGTGATCACTACATACACGTTATACCATTGGTAATATATTTACTATACTATAGTCAGTGGTGTATTGGTAAATATTTTTATGAGTGTACGCACTAATAAAATAGTATATTTTACCTAAAAAAAATTTCTCGCTCCTAACGAATATTTCATTTTCGTTATTGCATTAACAATAGTTTATAAATAAATCTATAAATAAGCCACGATAAACAATTAATAGCATCAGTGGTTACAAAAACATATTACCACTAGAAACACATTTGTCGCGCGTTATAAATGGCATGATGCAGGTTTAGAACCGTAAGCTGAGCATTTATAGTTCACAATATTATTGTAAGTTTTTAATAACATCTATTTTTCAAAATGTTATTAATAAATTGAAATTAAAATACATCAAACATAGTATATACAGGTCTTAGGTTAATTGAAAAGTGTAATGAATAATGCGTAAAAATATCATAATTTTTTCTTATGAACAATAAAATAGGTTTTATTTACCTTCTGTTTCTACATCAAATATGACTTATCAAAACCAATTCAATATTTTAAATTCAACACCAAGGCACAGTGTAAGACATGTATCGACTTCACCATTAGTGAATAACTCTTTCATGCACAGGGTTTTGTATGTTTTCCAGACCTTACTTGCACGTGTATTTAAATTTTTTTTTTTATATATATATTTAAAAATATGTTAGAAACAATTATCAAAAAAAAAAAAATTTAGTTATGAAACTCAGGAGTTACAATATGTGGGATTACGTATATCCCACCGTGCATACTGAGCTCATATTTACTCACACACTGTGCATGTTCGAATAATAAATTCAAGGATTCGATTATTTTATTTTTGTTTCATGTAGAATCATTGATTTCTATACATTCCTACTATTAACTATGATAAACATCATATAAAAACTTTATAAGCAAGTTCTTCATTTTCTCTTATTTCAATATTTTGTTAAATAGGAGTAAAAAGTGTATGGTGGTTATTGGTAACATATTTATTATTTGTTATTTCATTTTGTTTTATTCTACGACTGAATCGTGTTTTTTCGGAATTGGTAAAACATATGATCTATTTTCTTCAATGTTAAAAATTTCAACATCTTCTTCGTTACTGAAGAACTAGACAATTCAACTACAACAAATTGTGGACAGGTTGGAACAGATAGCTCTGGGAAATATGTATCATCATCGTCCGAGTTGTCCACTGATGAAATACTGTCGTCATCAAATGGTAAATCTTCAAAAATAATGTCATTTATTTCACTTTCTTTTACCAATCGAGACATATTTATATAAAATCACCCGTACTTTTAAAACTACAAACACGTAAAACACAATTATATGAAAAAAACTCGCGGGTATAGCGATTACGGCGTCGAAACGTGTATTGATGCGACTAACATTTATTGCACGGTGGGACATATAATGGACGCTCATTATTGCACAAATATTAGGCCATATATTTAGAACAGATAATCAAAACCAATATTAAATTGAACTATATTATATTTAGAACTAAATGAAAAAAAAATCATACAAATCGGTCGATTCGATAAGGAAAAAATTAAACATTAAGTTTTAAAAATAAATTTTTAAATATAATAATTTCAAAAAATTAATTAACCGATATTTAATAATCGTAGAGTTCTAGAAATGTACACGCATGAGCCATATATAATGGAAAACATATTAAATATCTTAAATTAAACCAAAAAATTACTAAAAATAGAAAAAAATACATTTTATAGGTGGTATACTACTTGTCCCACCGTGCCGGAAAGAGATAATTCAAGATCTGAAAAGACCAATATAGAAGACTGCCCAATGCTTATAAGTGAATATAATAAACATATGGGGGGGAGTTGATTTGTTAGATAGCCATATTGGAAGATATAAAATAAGGTTTCACAGTTGCAAATGGTATATGCGCTTATTTTATCATTTAATTGATATTTCTGTTGTAAACTCGTGATTGCTCTTCAAACGAGTAAAAAAATAATGAAATGAAAATACAGAAATTGAATTACCGGATTGAAGAAAACAACTGGCATGTGGTTTGGTAAAATCTGGACAATCAAGAGTAAGTGGACATGGATAACCAACGTCTTTGGAAGTAAAAATTGCTAGCACTAGGCCACAGTCATTTTGCCCCACAAATGATGTGTATACTGACAAAATTGACCACTGGCCAGAATTTTCGGACAAAAGAGAGAGATGCAAAATGCCGTCATGAAAAGGTTTCACTTATATTAAATGTTTGAATATATTTATGTTTGAACCGCAATAATAATTGTTTCACTAATTATCATATGTAACAATATTTAGTTTTTATTATAATATTAATGCCCACTGTTACATAAATGCTACATGTTATAAAGTTTAAGTTAAAATAAAAAGTTATGAATTTAGATTTTTTTACTTATTTTTTTCGAATTCCTGGTATTTTAATCCATGTAAATAAATTGTAAAATACAAATTTAAAAAAATTGGGCATTAAAGGGTAAGAGAATATAAAAATATAATTATCAATGGTTTAATTATTAAAAAAAAATAAAACTATGTAATATTAATATTAAAATAGATAATAATTAAATCATAACAAAACAAATTAATCATACATAATTTTAGTTGTTGGTGGATAATAATTATGAACAATTATAATATATGGTATTTGAAAAATGAATTAATGAATTAAAAAATAATTAAATATTAAGTTCCATATAGCTGAATTGAACATTCTCGGTTTTAGAGTGTTCATCGATTAAGCTGACCAATATTTATAAATGTCATATTTATTGGCAATATCGATCAGGATTGAATAAATAATCATGTTTATAAGAGTTTTGATAAATGAAAATTATTCATATAAATATTGGGAAAATCATGGTTTTTTAAGCATAGTTTGTTGATTTTATGACTGCCAATAAAAAACACATGCATTTTATTTTATTTTTTAAATCATCCTTAAAAAAGAAATATCCAATAGCTTATATTATAATATAATTATACTTAACAAAGATGAAAAATAAACTAGTTGCGTCGAAATTTTTGGTTCTCTGTTACAAAGAAAAAGTGAAAAAATCTCATTGAAATTGAACCATAATTTTTAGTTTATTTATGAACAAATTATATAATTTAAATATTAATCATTCTCTGAATTATATTTACCTAATTGTAACTATACATTTGTATAAAATACTGTTATGTAAATTTTAGTATTTCGAATTTTTTTACAGTCAAAGTGAGCCATCTGTTTTCATAGTATGTATAATATGACTGAAAAAAATAAAATCAAACTTAAAAATATAAAATTTTGTATTTTAATTGAATTCTAAAAAATGTTTATCAAATATAAGTGAAATTATTCATCATTTTTAAATTTTTCAAAATCCCTTACATAAAGATAATATCCATAAAAAAAAAAAGTCATCAACAACTAATATTTTTCTATAAGGTAAATATAATACAGTAACATAATTTCCTAATTAACATTACTCTTTTATAACACTATTTGTGATGAATATTTTTTTATTATATAATCATTTAAAAAAAAAAAAAAAATGATTATACAATTGAAACCAAAATATACCCAAATTTTCAATACAGATAGTTATAATAAATATATTTATATAAAAACAAACAAGTTTCATTAACAGTTACAAAATAGTTAATATTTTTATAACAGATATACTTCTATCATAGATTTGATTAATTTTCAACTTTCCATTTGTCATTGATTTGAATTAATTTACCATCTTTTGCTAGTTTATGAAGATGACGCTGAATAATAACATATGATGCAGCTTCCTTATGATTATCAGACAAGCACTATAAACAATTAAATACATATATTATTAGTAGATACATGGATGCATTTTTCTTATACTAATTTTTAGACTGAACTCAAATAGGTCTTTAAAAACATTAAATATTTAAGATGATTCACAGAGTTTTATAAATCAGATTGTCATAATAATAAAAGTTATTTATTAATACACTAAACCATAAACAAAAATTGGATAGTATTATTTATCACAGACGCTTATTATTAAGGTAAAAATGATTAGATATTAATTTAAAATCTAAACAATACCTGATACAATGTACTAATAATATCTTCGATTGAAAGTGATGTATCAGGACCTTTATTGAATAAGTTAAGTATTTCAACTTCTCTTTCCAATCTATGTCTTATGTAATTATTTACCCGAACAATTGGATCCTGAAAAAGTAGATGATAGGTTCTTTATTTTATTACATTTTAAGTGTAGTATATTTTAATATATTTTGTTTAAGTAAATATGTTATTAAAATTATGTTTACAATATTCAATTAACAATAGTATATACTGAATACATTAATTTACCAAACTACAAGAAATATTTGACTTAATATTACAATTTTAAGTTTTTTATTATCAACTTTTAAGTCAAATAAATAGTATATAATACATTTAAGTACGGTAAATATCAAAATAATTAGGGCATATCGCTTATCCGAAAGAAATACGGCACAAGTAAAAAAATGATGAATTTTTTCGGTTTTTTATACATTATAATAAAATAAGGTATATATTTTAACGTGAAAAAACGACACTTCTGTAGTTTAAAAATTCACCACCTGAGTGCACTAGTGTCACTTTTCCACCGATAAGAAAATAACACTCGTTAAACAAGAACAGTGTCACTTTATCAGTTACTCCAAAACCGATTAACAATTATTTTAAAAACTCATATGAAGAGATGGAATTTGATTCTATAAGTATATTGGTTTTGTTATACACAACAAGAAAAATAATATGTTACTGTTTATTTTAATAATTTATAACTTTTTTCAATTTTTTTAAGTCAATATAAAAAGACTAAATTATATTATGTAACTTTAAAATGTTTAGTTTACTATGCACAATCGCAAAATATGACTTATTTGAATTTTTTATAAAGAAATATTAAAATTTTAAAATAACAAATGGCTCATTTATTCTTATTTCTCAAGTATAATATTATAATATTATAAGTAGGTATACAAAATAATATGTAAGTTATAAAAATTAATTAGATAATATAATAATATTATTATATATAATCAATTTTTGAGTTATTTGAAACTTTATTTCGTTTTTTATTTCAATATAATATAATTACAATATAATTTCAATAAATGGTTTATGTGTAAAAAAAAAAAAAAATGTTTAATCCACTCTCCTGAAAACATCACATTTTGACTAGTGTCGTTTTTCTTCCAGATGAGCAATATGGAAGTCTTAATATAAAAAAAAATCACTTAATCATATTATAGTTAATTTTTTTTTTTTTTTGTATTCAAGGATATTTTGAAAAATAATTTTGATTGTATTGATAGATATCTCATAATTTAGTTTTAAACCATAATTTAATTTTTACAATGAAAAACTGAAATACAGAACCTGAACTAATAGTACTTGTTTTTCCATTGTTTCATAAAATAAAAGTAAAAAATAATGTTAACTTAAAGAAATATTTACATAATTTTTCACTTTTATTTAATAATATTTTTAGAAGTTAATGAAATGTTCCAAAAATATTAGGTAATTGAATAATGTTATCTTGTCAATAAATATGTTACTTACATTAATAACAGATCCATGACCAGGGAAAATGACACCTGGCTTTAGGTCTAAGATCAAATTTAATGAATTTAAATAATCATTTAGATCTTCAAATACTGTGGTTCCTTCTCCAAGTACACAATCCGCAGAAAATAAAGAATTGTCCTCTTTCAAAGTAAGAATTACATGATCACTTGTATGTCCAGGAGTGTGATGTATTCTAAACAAATAAAATATTCCATTCATTAGAGACATCGGTAAAATAAAAATGTAATTTAAAAAAATATCAATAATTACATTAGAGTAGCACCTTCAATATGAAATTCTTGTTTATTTTCCAAAAAATGTAATGGAAAGTTATATTCACGTTTTTTATCTTCTTTAGGCTTGAATTTCCAAACCTTACATTCTGTAACATGAATAAATTGTCGAGTTCATTTGATTTCTATTCATTGGAAAAATATATATTATTTAGTATGATATTTTTCCAAAACGTTTGTACCTAAAAATAACAAGTTAATAGTGTTTAATATACCTTATATTATTATTATTTTATACTTAATTACAAAAAAAAAAATTATCAAATAATTCATTATAGAGATTTTACCCCACAGAATTTAAAAAACATAATAATAATATTTGTTGAAGTTTTAAATAAAAAAAGACATTAACAAAAATGTTAAGATATTATTTGTATTCACTATAAATTAAATTGATAAGTTTATTCCTCTTCTTTGAGTTTAAGACTTTACATTTATCACAATAAATATAAAAATACATTTTAATATGAAATTAATAAATTTATTTATTTATTTTTGTAAATTACATTAAATTTCATCTGACTTAATATATAGATTAATATTTTTAAATAGGTACATATAAGTAATTTCAAAATTACAGAACAAAATTTACTTACTTAGATTTTAACGCAGTAAACTAATATAATGAATGTGATATGTTTAAAAATAATTGTAAATTAAATTTATTCAATTAAGTTATTTTAGATAACAGTTTTTAGATTTAGTGCCATTATTTTTAATTTTAAATATTTTATTTTTTTTTTAACATTTGTCTTTTACTGCACTAATAATAAATATACAACTATTTTAACTATTTAAAAATCAAATTAAACTCAAAAGAGAAGAAGAAGAAATAAAACACATGCATATTTATAATAATAAGCAATAAGATATTACCATTTTTATTGGTGATCATATCCAATACATTATTAACACCACCAATATGATCCCTATGCCAATGTGTTATGATAATATGATCAAACTGAAAATTATGTTCAATCATAGTTTTTTGAAGATTTTTTATGTAATCAGGAAAATTTGGCTCTCCTGTATCAATCAATATACGTCTGTAATAAAATTGTATTTTATTAAATCAATTATTGATTTCAAATGTATACAATAGTTATAAATATCACAAATTAATTTACTTAGCAGTTCCTGGTAATTAAAATTACAAATTTAAAAAACAAGTATTTTTACTATAATAATTAATATTTCCAAATGATGAATCTCTTAATGCATTGTTATATAATTAAATTATTATTTTTATTAAATAATATTATCAAGAATCGAATCTTTTGATCGAAATAGAATATCAAATTCTGTTGATCAAACATATTGTATTATATTATAATATAGGCAGACGATTAGATAATAACAGAAACTAAAAAGCTTAGCATAAATAACATGCTAGGCATTGTTTTCATAATGTATAAGAAAATAATATTCAGGATTTTACATGATTACTAAATTAAAATTTTTTAAATACATAAAATACAATTTAAGAATATGTAAATATTCCTATTTAAAATGAATAAAAAATGTAATAAATCGATTTTCTACAATTTGGTAACAAAGTTATCAGAATAAAAACTAAATGTTAAATTAAATTTAACTGTTAGTGTTTTGATTGAAAAATAAATTATAAATTAAAATAATTATTGTAATTAAAATACATTATAAGTCAACACAACTTTTCAATGATTTAAAAATTAAAATACGGGAAAAACAATCGAAGGATTGTAAATAGTAGGTATCGATCAATAAAATTCCTAAAAACAAATGTGATCGAATAAATCAAAAAACTTTAAATATGGTTTGAACCAAATATAGTGATGAATATTTTTATCGATGACCAGCAAACCAGATCGAAAAATATCGGAAAAAAAAGTATAAAAAGAGTAATCTATCGAGTGTGCAGCATGCA
Organism: Sipha maydis; assembly: GCA_034509805.1. Taxonomy (NCBI): domain Eukaryota; kingdom Metazoa; phylum Arthropoda; class Insecta; order Hemiptera; family Aphididae; genus Sipha; species Sipha maydis. Next base: position 82,361 of record JASXSY010001231.1, on the reverse strand, counting down.
CAAATAATTGGTACATAAACGTCGGTGAGTGAACAAATACCTTTGACCTGTTCCAACCACATAGGTGTTTGTACCCTGCAGCGTCATAAATCCAGGATTGCATCCCAGGACACGTAGTACCCGAGGCGAGACGCTGCTGACACTGGGTATGTGAGGCAACGACATTTTCGATCGGACAGACTTTTTCGTGGTGCCGCTACAATGTCTGCGACGGTCGCTGAATACCGGACGACAGCGGGTATAGACGATTGACGTTGCGGACCGAGATAACCATCGGTGCAGTCGTGCGGCGGAAAACATTGACCGGACGGACTGATTAGAGTAACGGTGCAATAATGGAATCGAACGTTGCCGTGATTCAAGATAATCAATCCGATAAGACGAAATCACCGAACTCGAGTAATACTGGCGAGCTCGTTACTACGTTAATCGACGCGATACGATGAACAATGATAATAGTAATAGTATTATTAATTAGTCAACAATTAGTGTTTTTACGGTGAACGCTCGTTAGTGTCGTTGATTAAAGGCGTTTTAAGTTCTAGACGAGGACGTCGGGCTTCCGTCGAATATGATTGTTCATAATCCGATGACTCGATTTCGCGCAACAATGATAACTGTATCCGTCATGATAATGTTACCGATTGTTACACGTTTAGCACGGTACGAACGGCAACAACCATTCAAGGTTAATATAAATACCGTAAAAATATACTAACTGTTATCTGTAAACCTTGAGTAACATTGACATTCACGCGGTTGTTGTGCTATCAAACGGTGCACGGCGAACGTACGCGACGTGACTTGACTGATCGTATGGTTGGGCAACATTTTTCAAACATCGATGTTGTCGGATTTTCGAGGAAAACATCGATGTTTTAACGCAATATATATATTTCATAACAAGCGAAGTAAAAAGTCATTTGATAATGACGGACAACCGCATATTTTTTGAAGTCTGCAAGGTCGAGTTTCATTCCTAGAATTCTAGATCATGTCATACGGGTTATGACAGCGATAATTTCGTGGAATCGCGAAAATCGGTAAAATACAATCGAGAACGTTTTACCTTTTTGATCGAACGGTTGAGAATACTTAAAATTCACAAAGAACTTACCGCTGACCCATGTAAACAATACGATTGAAAACGAATTTACGTACAACGTTGCCATAATAAAATGTATGCTCTTTTAGTCAATAACAAGTAGCAAAAATATTTTTAACATAGTCATAAGATTAGTTTTAATAATAATAATTATAAATAAAATGTAATAGACTATATAATATCAATTCCCGGCTAGTTAATATATTCTAAATATTTTAATTAATTAGCCGAATTTGGATTATCCACATACCATATAATATATACGTATATATATATATACTATTAATATTTATATGGTATTTTGTCTTTTTCTTTTATTGGCGATTATTGGTTTACCCTATTTTGCCTAGCACAGGTTTGGGAATTTTGGAAGGTCAGCTGAAACACTATTTTTTTTCTAATATAATATGGATCACTTAAATTAAATAGACGTGTATATTTATCTATGTGTATTATGTCTAAGGTTACCATATTTGGTTAGGGTCTCGTCGGGACGTTCTAAGAATTCTGGGATGGAGTGTATAAAAACACTACATTTTGTAAAAAAAAAAAAAAATTGTAATACTTTGTTTTAAATAAAATATTAAGCTATTGCATAGCTTTTATCGCAGGCCTGGTGTAGTGACTGAAAACAAATTTTTCGTAACGAAAAAGCGTGACCACTACCTGTGGAATCCCGTAATTAATGGAATATTGTAGTTTCTATGATACAAATTCCTGAATAACTAGAATAATAAAAAAATTTAAAATTATATTAACTTCTTATTTATTTAATATGCAATAGCTTTATCGCGGCAGTCCCCGAATGCCACTAACCGTTTAAAAAAATCGTAATACTTTGTTTTAAATAAAATATTTGTTTATTTAAGTTGCATGAAAAAAAAAAACTAACAACCAACCTGGTCGTTCTTGCCCATTGAGTGTTATTATATCATACTTACGAATGTATATGTAATCCTTTACACTTTTCTCCCCAATTTTTTTCTTAGCTAATTTAACTTCTTGCAATCTTAACATATATTTCTCTTAAGATTGCATTTTACAAACATGTATTCTTCTTTGTTTAAAAATGATTTATTATCTTCACGTTTATTTTTCAATAAATCAGATAATGCGTTGTAAAATCATTTGAATTCATTTTTTTAATAAAACAATTCAACACTTTTCAAAACGAAAAACTATACGAAACTATAAACTATATTATACAAAAATACAACGTAGACTGTATCAAAACTATAAAAGATACCTATTATTATTCGTTATAAAACAAATACCTAATCTTAACGTGGGTTTTTAAAGTTAAAACGATAAAAGAATGACTACACAATGATAGGATATGTTAAAATAACTAGTCAATCTATCAAATTATAACATCGTCTGATTTATCAAGTCAATGTTACAAATGTATGTTGATTATAGATAATGACCAAGTTACCCAGGCATTATATTAATTGGCTAGTCAATATCATCATTACCTGAATTTACGAATTGACGGTAACATATATATATAGCTATACTAGCATGTACAATGTACAATATACATATATTATGTATATTATACTTACTATCATAGTTGCAATAAATTTAACTATGCACTTACTTTATTTCTATATAATTATTTGAATTATGTTTTTATGATTTAGGCCCGTTTCTCATTCCACTGTTTTTTCCGTACGGTTAAAATCAAAAAAAAATTTTGCGAATGGACATTGTTTTAACACACTACTGTTTTTTCTTTGAGTCGTATACGTTTAGTTATATTTTACTTTTAAACTTTTAATAAATATTAAATTTGTAATATATAGAATATAGATAGTTGATATTACACGACATGGTTCCTTCTGAAATTGGCTCACCCACAAAAATAAAATCCTGGACACGCACATGTCACGATTTTCAAAACCGTTCCTGATTGAGTTTTAGTTAGTACTTTAATAACATATATGAAGACTATAAAATTAGCCATTGACCGTTTTGTAATAGCTTTCAGCGGCGTTCATATTCCTAGAATGTTATGAATTGTAATTACTAATTTATAATATATGTAAATTAATTACAAAAATTACGTAGGACTTTCCAAATGTTTCATTCTCCACAATTTCGCAATGAACGGACAGTAATTATTTGATAATAATTTTTACGTGGGGAACGTTGGAAAAGAATTTAATCTATATGACGTTCTCCATCCTAATACTAAAACTATCGATCTCAATCGTACCGATTTTAAACGTTGCACGAGCAAATCCTCTGCCCATTTCGGACTTTAACACAATAAATAAATAAAATCAATGTTTTAAAAATATCGATGATTTTTATCCACCTTTAATTATGTTTTAACCTTTAATTGTGATCGTGTTTCGAATCGTAAGACCTATCTAATGCTCAGAATCTACCCTTACTAGTATATATATGGAGGAACCAGGGGTATTTAGCACCTCCAAGTTAAAAATTAGCTCCTCGAGTTTGAGGTAAAAATATTGTTTAAAGAGTATTATTTTGCGTTTATGAGAATGAGTTTAGATATGTGATATTGTTATGACGTTCAAGTTTATTTTTAGTATTTATTGCTGGAAACTATTTAGGAATTTTTAAATTTTTAACTTTTCAAATCTTTTATCTCATATATTTAATGATGTTTAATTATAACTTTTAAGGTAAATACAAAAAAAAAATAAAAGATTATGCTACATTAAAAATATTCGAGTAAAACTGAATTGTTAAAAAAAAAATGTAAACTCATGTTTGATAAAAAAACCTGTGTTATTAGATAGTAAATGATCATTTAAATACTTAGAATATAATTCAGTAAAAAATTTATATTGAAAAAATAAACATTTGAAAAATTATGATCAGTATAAGTATTGGATCATATATGGGTTAAGGGGGCTGGAGCGTAGCATATTTTTAAGGAATAATATTTAGGCATTTTATATCACATGAAAATTTGGTCTGTGTCAATGTGTGAGTAGTAAATGAAAATCAGTTTGTGTAATTTGTTATCACGTTTATCGTGCATCGTCTAAAATACAAATTCCCGGAACTACGATAATAATCAAAATGAACATTATATTATTATATTATATTAATTTGCATAACTCTACAGTTCACCCGTTTTGATGATTCAATATTACTATAAAACAGTGTGGACAGTGTAGTACTATAATAAGACATTATAAATAATAGTGTGGGACGCATATAAATCTGGACTGTATATATACGGAACTTAAAATCTGGTTCTATATAAAACTGGACCGTATTTATGTGGACTGTATAATCGGATGTACAAATCTGGATTATATATATATTGTTATTTTATTACCTACCCAACTCTTTAAAACAAATAAATATAATTCAGATTTATGCAGTCCAAAATTCTACATTCCAGGTTTATACGGTCTCGCCGTCTAAAAATCTTGGCTCCAGATTTATACGGTCTAGATATATACTGTCTAAATATATACAGTCCAGATTTCAAAATTCCGGATTTATACTTTTACTCAATAGTGTACCAATAGTGAAATACAGTGTACCTAGATCTACAGCCCCCTTAAATTAAAATCTTGTTAAAATTCTATATATTCGTTAGGGAAATTCGCCCTTCATATATAGATATGAAGGGCGAATTTCCCTTCCTTGGCTATACTCTAGTGAACCGCTACTACTAACATTTTTCTAACGATTTAAACAGTATAAATAATACGAGTATAATAATTAAATTGTGTTTTCGTCATTAAGAGTATAATAATTAAAGACTTCAAAATTTAAAAACTGGTTTACTTAGTTTACACACCATACTTTCTTTTAGATTTGAAAATACACAAATGCCACGATATATCAAACAGAAACCGGATAAACAATATAATAGTTATTACCAACACAAGTGTTTGATTATTCTTACTGTTACCCTTCAAACAAGACAGTTCACGATATAGCAATACCAACTGAATTTTTTAATTAAATTTTAAACATGAATTGATTATGAAATATTTTATCCAACACGGTTAATATTCGACATCCTGTTGTGGCAGCCTCACATAGTTTATTTTTATATTTATTATTATCATTTATCAAAAATTGTTTAGTATGCAAAGGATATAACTGTGCGACTTACTGATTATTTTTACGAATTTGTTACGATTATAAGTCGCAAGGAATCAAAATAGATGAAATAATAACACAATTATTTTTTGATAGATAAAATAAGGAATTTTCTATATTTTTCTATTTTTTATTTTTTTTTTCCTCAAATGGTGTATTGCAATAAAGCACTAGAAAATGTAACACCCTAGACATTTACCTAATCTGCCTATTGAGAAATCCGCCTCTGAAGGTATACGTATGGTTTTTACGTGTCAATGTAATGTCTCCACGGCCGAGACGGCACAGATTGGCAAAAACGTTTTTTTTCGAGTCGCAGTGCGAGAAAGGACAGTTAGCGTTCGTGACCAACACAGTGCCGTTTCCTTACGTCTTAGGCTTCCGATATATCATCCGGGCATTCCACAATCGCGACACTTTTTACGCCGTACGCGCAACGTATTATACTTGTACGTTGAGTTGCCGCCGGTCGTTACCATTAAGGCGTTCGAAGAAAAGTAATTGATTGCTATTATTCCAGCGAGAAGTACATCTCTACATACGTGTATATATGGCTGGGTCAGGACCGGATTAACATAGGTGCAAAAGGAGATTTTGATCAAGGGCGACGTATTTTTGAGGACGGGATATAACTTTTGTTATACAAATATTAAATATTGAGCACATGTTTTTTTCAATGTTAAATCAAGTAATATAATATTTTAAAATATAAAATTATAATCTATAGCACTCAATAATGTATCTATAATATTAGGATGGACCAGCGCATAGTATAACCATTAATTATAAATATAATATAACCATTAATTATAGTGGTAATAATCACAGTTTACATAGAATTTTGTAAAATTGTGTTATAAATAAACCATTTCTGTAGTTTTGTCTAATCGATTTTCTGTGCTGCGTCGTTGACTACGCTTGTTATCGTCTTATCTTTGTTAAAGCATGGGCGTTCTTATGGGGGGAGGGGGGTATGGAGGAGAGATCTCCCTCAAGGCTCTTTATTTTTTTACATATAGACAATATACTTTTTATCTACTTTTGACGTGTGTTTTCAATATTGATTAGTTATTATTTTTATTGGACCGACTCTAAGGAACATCCTCTACGACAGTCTGTTGGACTTGGAAATGCCACCCGACGTGCAACTGGTGGCGTTTGCTGATGATGTAGTGGTCATAGGCATAGCTAGAAACGGGGAACTAGCTGGGGCATTGATCAACCCAGGCCCTATTATTTGTAAAATTTCGGACTGCACACTTCATTTTATTTTCGCTACCGTCTTAGAAAAAGGAATGTATTACATATATATATGTATATAATAATGTAACGCAATGCATTTCAATAAAACAACAAAATACTTATCTTTTAATAAAAATCATAGAAATTAAATAGTATATATAATAATAAAAACCTTAACTTAACTAGTTAAAACTATACTTTATTGGTAAACAATGACGGTTCACCAGTCACCGTAGTACACACACGTTCAATTCGTAGTGCACATTGTGTGTCGGTGCACATAAAAATAGGGCCTGGATCAACCCAGTCCTGGATACAGTAGCTCGTTGGATGCGCGAGAACGGCCTCAAGTTGGCTCCCCAACTGACTGAAGCTGTTGTTTTGACCCGAAAGAACAAGTACAGCGAGCCAGATCTGGTTCTGGAAGGGCATGATGTACCAGTAAAAAGGTCCATTCGATATCTCGGAGTGGAGCTGGATACTCGGTATTCTTTCACGGTTCATGTGGCTTCGATGTCGAAAAAGGCAATTGATGCTGCAAGGGTCATCGGGAGACTCATGCCTAACGTTGGTAGACTATCACAAAGCAAGCGAGCTTTGCTCGGCTCGATCGTTAATAGCAAGCTTTTATCGCGCTACGCATCATTCGGGCCTACCGTACTGTGTCGGCCGATGCCTCTCTGCTACTCGCCTCAAGTCTGCCTGCTGATCTTATAGCGCTCGAAAGATCTAGGATTCGCAGAAGAATAGAGGAAGCCGGTAAGCCGGTCCTACGGTCCCAGCTAACACAATCAGAAAGGAGGAAAGGAAGATCTCAAATAGCGCCTGGCAACATAGGTGGGATCGGTCGACAAAAGGAAGATGGACTCACAGGCTCTTCCCAAACGTTGACAGATGTCTCAACAAACCACCTATGTCACTGAGTTTCCATCTCACTCAGGCTCTGACAGGACATGGATGTTTCCGGAGCTATCTACATAGGATGAACAGGGCTGCAGACAGCATCTGCACGTACTGTAGGAATCCGGATGATACAGTGGAACACACCATTTTCCATTATCCTCATTGGGCAAACCACCGCAAGGTCATGCACCCGTTCATCAACGGCAGACTTCCTCAACCTGAGGACATCTGTGATGTCTTGTGTGGTCCTGAAGCCTGGTCTGAACTGGATGCTAACATCCAAGCAGCGTTAAAGAGGGCTAGGAACGCGTTTGTAAACATGGTAGACGTCATCCTGTCCTCTAAGGAGGAGAATGAACGCGAAGCTGAAAGACATGGAGTCAATCAGGAACACGATCACTAGGTTGGCGGGTTCTGGATACCGGGTCGAGAAAACGCCATTAAGCATAATTGCATTAAGCAACACTGTATATTATTGTAAGATCATTCGATATACCTACGAGACACCTCTAGGCAACTAGAGCGTACTGGTTGGGATATCAATTGTCAACTGAAACGTGTAACTATTAATTTTATTAATAAACGATGGGGATCGAGTGTGCAGTAATGTGATAAACGGCTCCCGCTCGGTCCTCGGTTCAATATATATATATATATATATATGTAGTATATATATGATATACATTATTTTACAGTCAAGCGTAATTACATTATCCAAACAAACAAGCTTCTACTATACCTAACTAATTTTCAATCTTTACTGCTTTCCCCCATCACTCACATCAATAAAAATATTATAAATTGTTCACGAACCTCTCTAAATTCCTTAACACCTAACTTTGTGAACAACATCTTTCTTAACTTTATCCATAATACTTTCCCGCTTTTCATTTTTATCTTCACCGATAGCTCTGTGTCTCCCCTGTCGGCTGGTTACTCCTTTTACATTCCTGAGTTTACCCTCATACTTAGGTCTTGTACATCCAACCTTTGGCTTATACACTGGGGATCACTCCCAACCCACTTTGCCACATGGTATAGAAACATATCTCCATCCATCTTACCACTACCCTGGTTTCACAACCTTAATCGCTCTAAGAAAAATATATCCTCGTTCTCCTGTCTTCGATTTGGCCACATATTACTTCCTTCCCATTCTTTTAAACTATCTTTGAATGATTCTTCTCTCTGTACACTCTACAATGACCCTATGGCTTGTGATATTAGCCACCTACTCTTCTACTGTCCCAACCTATCAACTCAACAGGACCAACTTATTTCCTGTCTAAACATTTCCAATATTCCTATCGATACCAAAAATATCCTTACAACCCAACAAAAAAATATTATATTATACATTATATCCGTCTTCAACCATATAGGCTGTTTAATTGAATCAGATATTTTCTTTTCTTTCCTATTTATAAGTAACTAATTATATTTTGTATTACATGTCACTTAATTGTTGAAACTAATTGTAACACAAAGTATAAAAAAAAAAAAAGCTTGTAGTAGTTATTATAGTTAGTAATAGTTATTGCGTAATAATATAAGGTACCAATTGTATTTTTATTAAATTGTTTAACAAATTCATATAAATAAATATAAATTCACATCAACTACATATTATATTGTTTAACGACTTCTTGATAAAACAGGTGTCAAATATATATATTGCTCCAGGTTGGCTCTGATCCTTAATCCGGCTCTGGGCTGGGTAATGTGTACTTTCCAAACACCCTCATTAATTGCCAATCAAAAGTAGTAAATATTCGTTTGTTGTTACAAAACAACGCTGTTGTTTTGTAATATTGATGAAAAAAAAAGACTCATGATCGTTCGAATAGCGAAATACTTATAACCGATACAACGGACGAAAATAATTATCTGATTGGATTTCCAAATATTACGAAATTTAAAATGGTCAATTAAATTACCATAATAATACTCGTATGTTTAATCAACACAATTAAAGAGTTGTAGTGTTCAAAAGTCAAAAACTGTAACATGAATACAATATAATATATAGTAATATCATAAGGAACCCAGTTGTTGTATATTATTAAAATTATTTCAATTATTGATGATAAGTACGTTTTAAGGTAATGAAACGTATATTACATGATGAATAAATATATGATCTGAAAAAGTAAAAACAGATGTGCAGAATACTCAAACTGGGAATCGTGTAATGGAACAGGAATCTTTGAAGGACTATTTGGTGGACTTTTCTCACTGAATAATTCGATAACATGCTGCGTCTTGGAATGTCCTCGAATCGCGATGATCGGTGATTTTTTTAATCGGAGCATACGTTACAATAATAATAATTAATAAGAATATAATGACGTATGTTATAGAAGTTGCAATTCATCCCGATTTAGCTAAGATAGTAATCGCCAGGTGTTGGAGGTACAGGTTTTGTACTGGCGATCTCATATTTTATATGTATCCCGGCCGAGATATGTAGAAATAAATACTGGTATTCACGATCTGAACCAAACAATCTGCATCGCTCACCTCGAAACGCCTCTAGTAGCCTAGTGTTATGTTATTACTTAGTTTTCAAACTTGAGTGTTTCAGGTCGTATCTACTCCACGTAGTATACCAATATGGTTCATCTACAATGGCTAGAACCAAATGTTTTTTTGTCAGATATCTATCAAACATTCAGCATTACAATACATAACAACACGCACATGAAAAAAATATTTTTTAAAATATTCGAAAAAATTAACTTATTAACCGACAATTTTGTTGTACAATTTAAGTGCACTCTAAATAAGTACATTTTCGAAATGTCTTGATCATAAAATTCAATATCAGAATGATATCCTTAAAGAATTAATTCGTTTAACCGAAGGTAAAATATTATTAATTATTCAAATATTTATAATATATTGATGCACCTAGTTTTTACATATACTCGTTTAATATAACATTATAATATATAAAGGAACATTAAATGAATCACTAAATGCAAGACGGGCACATGTCCATAATTTTCATAAAATCACAATTTTACAGATTTTTGTTTAGATTCGACAAATACATCATTTTGTGCAAACAGGACCCATGTCCAGTTTACTGGTATATTATAAAATCATATTATGTGAATTATTTAAACTATTTTCTTCAATTTTTTCCAGAGATATTAAGTTTTTTATCTCTCCTGAAAAATTAAAAAATGTGGCCATATGCCCTTCTTCCATTTAATGATTCAAATAATATACGATGAGTTTTATTTTTAATTGACATAATTTTTTTTAAAAAGAAAAGAAAAATGTCAGTAGTAATCGAATACACGTTTACATAGTATACATACTGATATATGCATATCACATATTAACATACATTATTATTTTATCAATGGACAATGATCCCGGTTTACAAATACGATACTTAACTTTTTATTATCAAGGTTTTATAATTGTAAATCATAATATTTTTTAATAACCTTAACCATGAGAGATGTCTTATCATTAGATGTTATAAATTATTATTGTTACATATTATCGTTTTCAAACAATGTCAAAGAGTAAAATTAAAATATGTAGAATATAGTAGCATGTAAGTATATATTATAACAAATATTAGGTTGTTTGCATAATATATTTAATCAAATACTGATAAAATATTCGGCTGTAGGTATTATCAGTAGACAATTATTTTGTTGAGTATAATGATGAAAACAACGCTCAAAAGTCATGGTCATCCAATATAGTGTTTCTTAAACTCTTTGAGATCACGGAACACTAAATAAAAACATTATTTTATGCGGAGAAAATTATCTTCAAAAATGGAAGATATACAAAACTTGGCGATGAACGTTAATATTAAAAATACACTAAAAAACTAAATACAGCAAAATTAAATGAAAGTATTTACTTAGAAAATATCGTATCATAACATTTAAAAAGTAACATTATATCTGATTTTAATAAAAAAAAAAAAAATAATAGTAAAATAAGTGCATGAATATTCATATATGATTGCATTTATTATCAAAATCTAGGGAAAAAATTGTTATGAAAATCTTCGTGTCGGCGTCAAATTCTTTAGTCTAAGTTGCAGTGACTATTGAGAGTCCAAATAAGTACGCTGAAGGAAAAAATAAGTAAACTATAAAAATAATAATAAATATAGTTTACGTCAATTTTTCAGTAAAATAAAAAAAATGTAGAGCATAATTTAGTGCAACATTCTTTTTTAAAGAAAGTTTTTTAGAGCTAGAGGTCTTTAAGCCTTCTTATAAATACAGAAAGTTCATCGATTCGCATTCACTACGAGATGTGGCTTTTTAGTATAATATTACTTGTAGTTAAAAAGTTACTAACTACTAACAAAGATTTATTTATTAATATATAGCTTGTCATTTATTAAGTTTATTAATTAAAGAAGTCATGAAGAAACATTCAGACCGAGTATATGTTTGTTCTTTTAGATAGTATAGTATGATGATCGACGAAGAATTTGGTCAAAGGTCACACTTATACTTCGTGTAACTTAAAAGAAATGATATGTTTTAATGTGTTATTAATTATTAATGTACATTTGAAAGCAAGTATAAATAATTTCAAACAAAAACTATCCTGAAAAAATACGATACTACACATCATGTTACTAAATAAATAAAATACATTTTTTTTAAATTAAACCATAACTTTTATCTCCATTAATTTAAACTTTTTGTATTTTATATTTCTTCTTTTGGCACTAAAAATAAATAAAAATAAATATCCATGTTTTAGTAAAAAATTTAGCTAGACTCTATTTAATTAATAGTACTTTTACCTTGAAAATTACATTGAACGATCAAATATTTTTTTTGCATTTTCAAACTGAAAAGATTACCTGTTGTCTGCCAAAAGAACTTTGAACACCAATAATTACCTTTCAACGTCGATTGAATTACCGGAGCGTAGACCAAATCATTAATGTTTAAGTCTTCGGGTAAGTCGTCCATTGAAGTTTCTTCACCATTTAAAATATTTGAAATTCGAAATAAAATTTTGATATCCAATTTTTTTTTTAAAACATCATTCATTTTTCCTTGAACGATTTTTCTTATAGGGATAACAATTTGACTCAATTTTAAATTAATATTTTGCATTACATAAATTACATGACTAAGTGAAATGTTTTTTGCTTTGAGACTGATAATTTTATCTGGAAAAATGCAAAATGTGACTTAATAAATATTAAGTTTGCACAAGACTTGCTTCAAAAAAATACTTTAATGCATTTACAATAGAAATTGCGTCTTCCTTGTTGAAAAAATCCTCGACATATTTAATAATTTGAAGGAGTTCATAGTAATAAATTACGGCTCTTATTCATATTCCCCATCTTGTTAAAATAGATACAGGTGGAAATGAATTATCGGGCGCTTTGTTTTTATATATTGCAATACTATAAGGCGCCTTCAAAAATACTTTTCTGGCATTTACGATGATTTTGTCGACTTTGCAAAAATTGGCTTGAATTTTTTTAACAAGCAATGAGATGGAGCCCTTGCACAATACAAGTAACGTGAATAACCTTAGGACTAAATACTTGAATCGATGTGCTAAATTTTTCGATATAAGGCGCACGTGCCACTTAAAAACAATAGGACGTCGTCGTGACGCACTTCTTTTAATCGCAATAGATACATTGAATTATCAAATAATTTCGCTACAGTCGAATGATTAGCTTTAAAAGTGTTTGATCTGGAACCATCGGTTTTAAGAGTACCGATTCTTTTTACCAGTATTAGCTTTTATAATTGTATTCATTGTTTTAGAATAATTTTCATTATTTGCGTAAAGTAGTGTCGTATACACCGATCGAATCGTACGTATAGATACAAACACACAATTCGAATTCAGATAACGCTTGATAATCGCGTATGTTCCCTGTAGTGGTCGAGCTACACGACCACTACAGAAGACTTCCTTTATTTGTTAGTCTTTCGTCTTATATACATTTAGTTTAACCTAATTATACATATTTTTGCTTACATGCTAATTTCAACATACTAGAGTATAACAAAAATGTTGTTTTACAATTATCTTTTTATACACTAAGATGTTATAATAACCTATTTTCTATTGTGACATGAAAATAAGTTTATTTTAGTTTGCTTAATATTTTCTTTGACCTGAATTATGAATTTCAATTGTCTAATACTAAAGTCCTTGTAGTCAAAATAAAAAAAAAATTGTCCTCAAATTTTATATATAGTCTATAACATACAGTGTGCTGAATTGTGGAACTGAGACCTAATATTAAAATATTGATTATTGTCGTTTCTTGAAACGATTTATTCTCGTAAATAAATCTTAATTGATAAGTCCGCACGATATTCAGACTGCTAAATGTAGTGGCAACATGGCGTTGTACTATAGTGTACGATGTTGGTTCTTAAATGGTTATGTATATTATAGATTAAATACTATCTGTTAATACAATTAATTACAACAAATTATTATTATTGTCTTATCGGCGATCCTCTAGCGCTTCTATAATATACATGTGTCCGCGACAGTCAAAAACAGTATTAAATGACAACATTTCAAGATAAATAATTTTTATCCAAACTTTTAACATTTTAACTGAATCGTTTAAAATAAAAACGTTGATGTGGAAAAAATTAAATTGAGTTATATACGTCAAAAAGTATAAAATAGCGTAGTAAGGTGTAAAACATTGTCCCAAAAACAAAAAAAAGCATTCAAAAAGTGCATTTATACGCAAAATTAAATTTCAAAACTAGTTTTGTTAAAGCATGAAACGTATTTGTTTTGTATTAAAGTATTTTTGTGACTGTGAAAAACAAATATACATTTGCTAAAAGCTCTTTGCCCTAAAAATAAACACTTGAAAATTATTAACTAAAATAATTTATTTGATATAAATATAAAAAAAAATTGTAATTTATATATAATTAGTAATTAATGAATTTTAATAAATAAAATAAAATTGGGTTTTGAATGTTCTTAAAATACTTGTCGTCATTGTGGAGTTAAATTCACGAATTACGATTGACTAAAAAACAAACGTGATTAATATTTTTAGCTTTCAATCAATATAAATGGAAAGTGCATAAACTAAGTGGTGATGAATTCCGTAAGCGAGTGGAGGAAAAAAAACCAAAATACGATATAATTATTTCTCAGAAACCTATAATTCAAAATGTTCTCATTAAGGACAATAATATTTTTTTTTTTTTAGTTTATGGTGGAGGGGGTTGAAGGGCGGAATTATAAAATCTGCTCCCAGGTGGCAAATTTGTTAACCCGGCACCCGGAGCTGTCTCCATCAATCGTTGAAAATTGTTGAATATGTGTCAGTATAACAAAAAAATAAAATAAAATATGCAAAAATAAAATTTCATATTTGAAATCCATACTATAAAACGTATTGGTACATCAATCTACTATGTCTTACATCATCTATGATGGATATGCGAATCCTATAAGTTCCAAACCCTGCTTATAACTTTAAAATTATATATAAACTATAATTATATTTAGTTTCATAGAAATTATATGTATGTATTGTATGCGATTTATACGGTATGTGAGCATATCTAATGAACACTATAAGTGATCGATTTTAATCAAATTACCCAATATAACCCAATATATCTGGTAGGTACAAACATTGCATATTAAATCCGTTTCATAAATCACTGAACATTTATTGAATTTGCATATTCATTCATTGTATTAAAATAATATTTAAATGGTTGTATTTCTAAAAGGTAATTTGTATGACATAATAAGTATATTGTACATTGTAAATTAGGGATTCTAACATACATATCTGTGTAAACTTAAGTACAATTCTCCATTTTTGTTTACGTAGCGTACATTTTTTTTACTAACATTATAATTTATAAATATCAAAACATTTTATATTAATGTCTGAAAAATTCATAAAATTTCAATTAACTATTTTTTTTTAAACGAAAAGTATAATAAGTATAACAATTAAAAAATGTTACATAATACAAACAAAAATGTTTTATTTTTAATATTAAATTACCATACGGTTCGATTGTTGTCATGAATCAGTTGTCAACGGTTTCACTTCCTTCTACCTTTCTTAAAACTATATTTATATTATAATAAGACATTGGAACGAATACCTCAATTCAGTTTCCTTGATTCATACTACGCTTAGTCTATATTAATAGTGTAAGCATTATATATATATAAGTATGTATAAAAAAAAAAAAGAAAGTGTGTACATTTTTTTAACATCATCATTTTTAATTGTATTTCGTTATTTCGTTTAACTGTTATTAATTACTGATAATATTTAATTGTTTATATTTGATAAGTAAAACATAAAATTATTTATCAATATAAATGTTGGCAGTTAATATGCACATTCTTGTTGTTAATTGAGCTTATTGTTATTTTTTTCATAAGATACAATTCACAATATTTTCTATTATTATTTAATAAAGTTAAATAATTGTTTGTAATGTACAATATTACATTAAAATAATAAATTTATTAAATTTATTTAAATTTTCTACTGCCCAAAATCTAAATAAATTTTGTTGAGAACTATTCGATCATAATATATATATATATATATAATACATCACTCTACCTAAAAATAAGGTAATATATATATAGTTTTTATTTTTTTTTTTTGATCTTTTAATTTTACTATTTTCGTATATTTATTACCTATTTTAAAAATATATATAGTAGACATATAATTAAAATAATAATAATGCAATACAAGGAATCTTATTAATTTTAATTGAAGTTATTTATATATTAAATAATATATGGATAACATTTTAAACTTTATTTTTTTTTTTTTTTTAAATGAATTGTTTTTTCTTCCAAAATTTATATTTTATAATTTACAGGATCCATAAAAATTCCTTTAAACCATCCATGTTATTCGCACGCTTCAGAAGTTTTATTAAACCGACGATTTAATGAGTTTATCCATAACAACATTGAACGTCTTGGATCCCACAGTGTTAAAGATGTCCTGTTAAAGTGAACGAACAAATATTAATTTATTTTTGTTTTAACGTAAAGTCTTTGACGATTTAACGATTTTAAAATATTATAAAACGAAATTTTTTACCTGCTTTTTAACTTTTAAATTACGCATACTGTTTTCGGATGCCCAAATTCATAAAATTAACTACCGATTTCACATTTCTTACCAGTGTTGGGAAATATCTAGATAAATGTATCTAGATAAGTTATCCAGATAAAAAATATTTATATTTTATCTTATCTAGATAAATTTATACTCAGTTATCTTTATCTTCATCTAGATAAAAATCTTGTTATCTATGAGTACCAATCTAGATAATTCATTTAAATAGAATAAAAATAAAATTTTAAAATTTTAAATGTTTTTATATTTTCATTTTTACATTTTTCTGTGCATCATATACCTATTACACAGATAATAACTGACAAGATGACAATCTTCTTATGAAGTTCATTTTAAAAAAAATAACTCTTTATATTATATATTTATTTTCAAAATGTTTGAAATTTGTTAAAAAAAAATACAGAAATGTATTGTTATTTTATTTTTCAAATCTAAGATTTTTTTACTATTAAGTTAGAGAATGATTTGCCATCTTCTTATGAAGTTCATTTCAAAAAAAATTATTTTATATTTTATGTTTATTAATGTTTGAAATGAGTTTAAAAAATGATATTTATTTTAAAATGTTTTTAACTATGAATTTTTTACCTAATATCTGTAGGTTTAGTATCCTGAATATTTTCAAAACCAAATATGAAATAATCTCATATTTATCTAGATAAAAATGTACTTATTTTTATCTTTATCTAGATGAAACTTAGTATAACTATCTTTATCTGTATCTAGATAAGAATTAGTATAGTCATGTTTATCTTTATCTAGATAAATTATTTGTTATCTATTCCCAACACTGTTTCTTACTACTCAAATTAGGTTTTACGACCCGTTAGAATAAAGCTTGACATATATGTGTAAAATACAATAAATATACAATATAATGTGAATATACTAAACAATTTCAACAGTATTTCAACTTTACTGAAGTTTTTAATTATATTGTTTCTATTATGTATCATATTATTTTTATGAGGTCAAAATTTATATTTTTATAAACAATATGAGTTGTTGGCACTGCAACATAATAAATGACCAGGTGTATATAGTAGCTGAAAATAAAAAAAACATTGTCAGCTAGCCCGTTAATTTTATAGTCAGTCCATCCTTACGCATCGACATCCTTGTGTAGTTTTTTACAATATTTGTTAAATTTTCAAATTCTTCATTGCTGGTAATATTAAAACAACATAAAGCTGATATTAAAATTAAAAAACAAAGATGAAAAATGTTTAATCAATCAATAATTTTGGGTGTTTGAATATACGTAAAACTATTTTAATTCTCAATAGATAAATCATATTATCGTATAAATAATCTGTAATAATTAATGATGTTCAAATAACTATCAAAAATATATAGATATAGATCAAGGCCATCAAAATGATGTGATAATATCATGTAATAACAATTGACGGCCAATAACACCAAGTATAATATATTACCTGGTGTTATTGGCCGTTAATCGTTATTACATGATATTATCACATAATTTTAATGTATTTTGATGTATTTTTAAGTATTATATATTACCTAAAGATCAAATAAATGCATTTTACTTTATATATTTAATCAAGAATAAGCGTCATTACTTCTATTTATACTATATTTGAATACATTGCATTTATATAATCAAATTATATATTTTAATTACCTTTATCAATTTATTCTGGATTAAAATTTTTCGATTTTTTAATGTACTCGTATGGCGTATATTTTTAGAGTCATATATTGATGTACGATGTATAGAAGTGGATATAAGATAATGAAGTCTCTTAAATCTATAATAATAGTAACACAAGTTTTATCCTTTTCAATATAAATATTATAAGTTATCATTTAAATGTTTAGTTTTTATTTGAACATAATTGATGGCTCATACATTTTTAAAACCAAAAATAATTAGCATTAACGCATAGGAGATTTTCTAACACCATAAAATCTAGGTAGTTTCAAACGTGTCTACAATAAATGTTCTTATAAAATTTATTTATATATATTTGCGTTAAAAAAAATTAAATGTTTACTATCGTACATAATTCCGTAAGTATTTACAGACACTTAAAATTTTAGACAATTAAGATGGTTATTTTTAAATATAATCAATTTGAGTTATTCTAATACACTTATTAGATAAAGCCATCCATGAAACACTCAAGATGTTAAAATTTGTACATAAATATTAGTCGACAATGTTTTTTCAAGGGTTTTTATAGGCATATAATTACGAGTATATTATACATTTCATTATTGTAACACTACTCATAATAGATTCACATAAGCATTTATTAATATGTATTTTTCATTTGACATATAAACAATTTTAAAAATTTAAAAATTTTAATAGTTTTTCATTTAAAATTATTACAATTTACGAATACTTTAGTCATACCATGATTCAAAAAAAAATTATGAAATTTAAAAAAATAATCATTAAAAATTTTTATGGGTGTTCCAAAGCATTTAAAACAGTATTATTTCCTCACGTTTATTGTAGTAAAGATATCCGAAACTTAATACAGTCGTTATAATATTATCAATTACATACGATTGGATAATTAACAATTAACTTGTTATCAATTGATAATTAATTTATTATATTATTCATGAATATTACCATTATAAATTAACGAAGTCACAAACATAAATTTGTACCAAAATCTATTGAACTTTGAAAATTTGAAAGAATTAACCATTATAATGTTAGCTATACATTTAGACAATAAAAACCATAAGTTAATTATTTTGTATTTTTTTCCGCGAATTATATAACTATGAGCTATTAGAATTATATTATAACAAAACATTTGTAAATCAAAAGTTATTATAATGAAAATATATTAAATTGTCCACTCGGATGTACTAAAATGTTAAAAAGTTACTAACAAACAATGAATGGGCAAATGTAGTTATCAAAATTGAAAAAGTTATTTTTTTATACATTTATTTTACTATTTCGTTTCGTATTGCCAATAAGTAAGTAAATTAATTGAAAATTTTCGTAGCGCTAAATAGCTTAAATAATAAATACATACACTATTGATTTTTTAATTTTTTTTTAGTCAACTTTATTAATAATTATTTTGTGGCCTACCTCTAGCTCATACGCATAGTCTATAGTCGCCAGCAGCGATCATGTGAAGTGCACGTGTTAAGTTCATGCGCACCCGTGCGTGTGTGATACAGCGAGATTAGATGAATAATTTATAGTAAGGACAGTGGCAGTAGCAAGGCAAGATCTGACAATATACTCAAGGCCACGGTCAAACCACAAAGTATATTTTACTTTTTTTTTTTTATTAAATATTTTTCTTTCGCACTTATCTAATATACGCAAACAAATACATAATAAAATAATAAAATATAAAATTAAAATTAAAAATTAGTAAATGGTTAATACTCTTAAATTAATAAATAAATAAACAAATAAATAGTATATATATATAAACGGTAAGATAGTTGCTGGCATCCTTTTCCATTTGGAGAGGAGGAAAATAGGGGCATGTCTTGTACCATTTGCCTTTCTAGGTTAATGTATGTACCCAATATTAATTATGTACAGTTATATATTAGTAAAATTGTACAATTAATTTTCAAAGAAAATATATGATTTTAATTTTGAAAATATTTCTGTTCTAATAAATTAAACTTTTTTAAAATTGTTTTGCTGTCGGGAATATTAACGCACTCCATGTAAAAAATTATCCGTTTCATCTTTGGGTTTTTCAGAGTGATTTCTATGAAAACTTGATACCCTTCGGACATTGATGTAATGAAGTTTGACGACGCACGAAAGGCGGTCGCTTGACAGAAATAGTTAGCATGACCGACCAGTATATACTCATATATTATCACTATAACTTTTAAATTTATTTATTATTACATATACGGGTTTCCCCTATAACATTAAAGTACAGTACAATTTAATTCAATTATTATTGAAACCAAAATCGATTAATTTTATTATTTGAAATAGATTTGGCGGAAATGAAAATTAAACCTTTTTCGTTTTGGCAGGAACGAAAATCGAGTATTTTGGCGGAAATGATGACCACCCCTAATTTTCATCGTGTTCATGCAAAAAATAAATAAGAAACATAAAAAATAGTACAATATCGTATGATGTAAGAATCATACTGGTTCGACATCGAAATGTATTATTCGGTCGATTAACCGGTTTCATTTATGCGGAACAAGGCGGCCAAAACAACTTAATCGTTTGATATTCTACAATAATATCCTTAACAAACTAAGAATATTCACTTGATTGTAAACAGGTTAATGATTCGAAATCAACCCCATACCAATTGTTTACAGAAAAAAATAAAAAATAGAAAATTAACCATTTTGAAAAATACTATCACTCGTCATAGCGCACGTAATCATGAAATACAAGCGTGTGATGTTAGTGCACAGATTATGCAAGCCAACATTTACTAAAACGCGATTAGGAAATGTCAAACATAGAACAGATAACCGATCAAGTTAGGTACCTATATTGAATCCGTTTATCCGTGTTGCAGACGTTACAGTCACATATATTTAAACGTAATAAGCGCTGAGTTCGGTCATTGAAAAACAGTTGTATACGTGAAGAAAAGCCGACATGTGCTTATAACATTAATATTTTGTACTATTCATTTTTATGCTGTATTATCATTATTTTTCTGTTCAGATGTACGTGACTATCTAGTCTAAAATTGCCTTACGAACTGAATGTACGCAAGATGGCCCGTAAAATGATTTCGTACCGAAATCCCTGAAATCGCTGTACTAACCGGCGGTAACATTAAATAGGTGCCCACGTACAAAATACACGTACTTCTACGGTAACCGAATACCGCGTTGAGTTGTCGTACCTCTATTATACAGAGCGCACGCAGCATGACGCATGTTTGGCCTCCGGCGAAACGTGCCAAAAAAAAAAAAAAAAATTAATACAATACGCATGTCGAGTGCGTGTCGAATATTTGTTCGCGTGCGCGCGCGCGCCTACGACTATAGTACGTCCCATAAGGTGAGTCGTCGAGCGCGCGCGACGTCCAATGTCATGTGAAAACCGCGTCGCTGATCGCCGCCGCCGTCTCCGAGACAACAACGCCGCCGGACGTCGATAGGGCGGAAATATAAAATAGAAAACGAAAATTAATAAAAATCCCGTCAAACGTCAAAACGAAATCGACGATTTCCGCGTTTCTCCGCCGCTGACCGGGTCGCACGCGCCATCGCACTCCGTCAAGCGCCGTTGGTCCGCTCTCGTTTATTTTTAAAACTCGGCCACCAAACAGCCGGGGCACCGTCGTCGTCGTCGCTGCACCGTCATCACTAAGGTTATAGATCACCTTGGACCGTCACACTGCGACAGGGTGAGTACCTACACGGGCGTGTAACACGCCCGTTAACCGTAATAGGCGATTTCCCCCTCCGTCCCCCTCGGAGGTCAATATTCTCTTGGCGTACGGGTCATCCTTTCCCCCCCCCCCCCGTCAGCCCTCCTCTCGCGTTACGTATTTGCGCGCGCGTGCGAATTATCTCTGACGGCCAAGGCTGCGGTGACACCCGCGCCCTTCCCCCGTCGCTAGAGACGACCTACCCCGGGTCGATAAAGTGACTGGTAGACTCTATATCTCGCGTGTTTTATTGATAACGTCGCCGCCTCCGCCGTACACTCGCGAAATACGTGTGCTCTCGTCGCGCGTCGATTCCCTCCAATTTTCCTGATATTATTTCCCTCCTCCCCTCCTCCCACCGTCGCATTCGGCGATCATTCGAATGTTACGACTAGTCGCGCAACGAATTCGTACTTCGTTGCACGTGCGGTAGCCCGAACGATTCCCTCCATCTAGTTCACCCGACGCACCGGTCGTGCCGCGGTGTTTTTTTTTTAAGCGCAGCTCTTGCGGCTCGTCGAACGCCGCCGCCGCGTTTACTGCCGATCAATCGGTCCCGCACCCGCGTCAACTCGCCTACCGTCTCTGCCCGCCCGTTAAAATAAACATCGTAATACTGTTAGCCGTCCAACTCCCGGGACTGATGTGCGTTCAACCCGTTCGCGACCGGTAGTAGTACATCGTCGTATAACGATCCAAGAGTAAGTACCCTACCCGTAACGTGCCCGTTGGACCAGTGTTATTCACGACCTATTTTACCTATTGTTTATTGTTACGACCAGCGATCAATTATCGTGCGATTAATAATTGCCGATATATTGATAATTACCCCCGGCCGTTAACTAGTTGGTACGAAAAGTTTACCACAGATAATAAGCGTGTAATCGCGCGACTGCCGTAATTAGTAATCACTTAAGTCATTAGCGTTTGTTTATTTAAATACCGTGTATACATTATGTACGCGTGTTTAAATGTTTAATGATTTTTAAAACACTCGAATTAACATATTTATTTTATTCTTTTTTTTTTTTTACTCTTTAGGTTGTTAGATGAATAACAATTTCGTATTTCTGACACATACATAAAAGTGCTCCATGGCATACATTTCAGTTAATTAGTCGAAAAAGTATGCAAAATTATCTCAGCCTTCTTTTTCATTTCTACCTTTAATACATGTGCATAATGGTTTGTGTCTAATTTAAAATATTCAGTTACATATATAATAATGATTGATATTTAGATGTGACTGAAATGTATGATTCTATTTAATTTCTCATTATTGAATTTAAATTCATTAAACACTCATTATAGCTGAACAAACCCCTTATCAAGTATGTATGTCTGTCTATTTCTTCAAACCGTACCCATTTGGTAATTAGTATGTTAATATTCTTAAAATTACATTTTTATGCGTCTGAGTAAAAAAAAATAAAAATATTTTTACACTTTAATTTAATAAAAATCTCTATACCTATGTACAGCTATATGTAAAAGAACATAACAATTTTTTTTTTTTTTGATTTATTATGTATAAAAAATTGTATTCATAATTAGTGTTAAAAGTACGTTAATAATAATATATGGACAACAGTTAATTTTAGCACATTTTGTCAAAATTCAAAATGTATTAAATGAGTATAATATTTATTGTAATTTTTTTATTCTATAATAACAATATAAGTATTATATCAATAATTGTTGGGTCTTATTTTTTACTTCAATACACTTGTTTACTTAAAATGTCTTGTTATCCATAATATATGATTGTATTACAGTACTAAGTGTATTATGCAAGAATTAGATCATCTTTTGTGAAATAATTAAAATCTAAAAAGTAACTTAGGTATATATTGTATAGTACTCAATAGAAAGATAACATTAGGTAATAAAATAAGTATTTAGCAATGAACATTTTAAGGTAACATTAATTAATCAATTCTTACATTTTACAAATATTGTAAGCTTTATAATTATAAAATATTTTTTAATCAACATACTTATAAATCTTACAAATAGTTCCTAATAATACCTATATTAATACTAATTTAAAAAATGAATTATTATTTAATAAAAGTAATAATCAGTTATGGCTTAGAAATATTTGGATCATTAATAAGTAATAATAATAATAATATTAATATTAATTATAAGTAATAATCTATTAATTAATTACACTTTACAATTTTCTATATATATATATATATTTTTAAATCCCATTAAATATTATATTATACTATTGCTATTCAATTAAATATTATAAGTTTCTAATTTATAAACACATTAAATTGTTTTTGTGATGTATTTTTTATTGTATAAATATATCAATGTGATTTTATTAGTTAATTATTACAATACTATATGAATAATCCTCCCGATTGCCATAAAATATCTTAGAATCATTTTAAGTATATAAAAAGTTAAAGCTTCTAAACTATCTAAAAATAATAAAAGTACCTATATTAAATAATCAAAGAATTTAGAATAATACTGGCTATAGTATCATTAGTTTTCAAATAATGTTCTTACTTTTACATAAACCTTAATTAAAATACCATTTATTAATTCCAAGTAATTTTATTTCACACCATTACATCTTTACCTAATTAATGTATAATTTATATAATTGATAGCATCAAAGTAATATAATATCAACTATTGGCAAAAATTATGAGGTAATAATTTTTCTTTTTTGTAATTCTAAACAGACTTTGAATAAAATCAATTTAATCAATATCATGCAATGTCACATTGACTTAAACAAATGTATTTACTTTGTAAGGAGTTTTATATTTAAAATTTATTATAGATATATCTATAAGTATTAGTATGTTATACATTACATGTTTTGACTTTTGGCAGTCTAATCTAAAGGTCTGCTAAAAAAGTATTTGGCCTAATTCCAATTTGTAAATCTGCTTCAGATTTTTAAACAACAGTTTTTATTTTTATTTATATTATCTCAATATATAAAATTAAATATTTTTTTAATGAATAAAAATTAATTTTATAGATTTACTTAGAACATAATTTATTAATTAGTTACTCACTTTAATATCATCACATTGTGTGCAATTTTCACTTTGATTACTAGTCATGTATACAAATTATGTTATAAGTTATGTATATGTGTTTGATTTTCCCACTAACTATGTGCTGATATATATATATATATATAGTTATTTTATTTTTAGGTTACATAATGGCATCAAAACTTTATAACATAATTGTTGGTGGTGCATCAGTAGGTGCAGGAGCTTATTTCACTACATGGTTATTAACTGGAGAAAATCCAAGTGTATGAATTTTTTTATTTTTAGTTATAAAATATCTAGTAAATTATGGAATTTCACTACATTTTATGTAATCAATTATTACTCTATAATTCAGGAATTCCAATCAGTGCAAGCAGAGGGTGTTAAAAAAACCGGTAGAAAACGTACATTACCACCAAGAAACACTCAAATTCAGTCATTGAAATCAGAAAGTTTTGATGTTCTAATTATTGGTGGAGGTGCTACTGGAGCAGGTTGTGCAATTGACTCTGTTACTCGAGGTAAAATATATTTTTATAAATTTTATATAAATTTAAAGTATTTGATATATTTTATTTATTTAAATTATAAAATAATTGTTTCTTGTCAAATTAATGATTTTCAGGTTTAAAAACTGCACTTGTTGAGTTAGATGATTTTGCATCAGGCACATCAAGTCGTAGTACCAAACTTATTCATGGAGGTGTACGCTACTTGCAAAAAGCAATTCTGAATTTAGATTGGGAACAGTATAAAATGGTAAAAGAAGCATTGCATGAACGATCATCTATGCTTAAAACTGCTCCTCATCTCACTCATGCTATACCAATCATGTTACCAGTTTATGAGTATGTTATTTTTTCTTTTATAAGTAATTTATTTTCTCCTCTTTTTATTATTTTTTACGTTTATTTAGATGGTGGAAAGTTCCATACTACTGGGTTGGTATAAAAGCTTATGATCTTGTTGCTGGTTCAAAAACGGTTAAAAGTTCTTACTATTTATCTAAAAATGAAGCACTAGAAATATTTCCTATGCTTAAAAAAAATAAATTAGTCGGAGCTATTGTTTATCATGATGGTAATAAGATTTTTTACATTTTCTCTTGAGGTAATATCCTTTTGTATTTTTAATTTTTTAGGCCAACAAGATGATGCAAGAATGTGTCTTGCTCTTGCGCTAACTGCAACTCGTTATGGTGCTACTGTAGCAAATCATGTAAAAGCAATGAGTCTTCATAAAGATGCTAATGGTAAAATATGTGGTGCACACCTTCGAGATGAACTAACTGGAGAAGAATGGGATGTTAAAGCCAAATGTGTTATAAATGCTGCTGGCCCTTTTACTGATTCTGTACGCCAAATGGATGATAAATCTGTCAAGGAAATATGTACACCTAGTAAAGGTGTACATATTGTATTACCTGGTTATTATAGGTAATTATTTCAAATGTTTTTAGACTTCATAAAGTAAATGACTAATAAATGTTTTAATGTTATTAGCCCTGAACAAATGGGACTTTTGGATCCTGAAACATCTGATGGTCGTGTAATATTCTTTTTACCATGGCAAAAACATACATTATCAGGTACTACAGATAGCCCATGTGATGTGACATACCATCCAACACCAACAGAAGATGAAATTGGATTTATATTGAATGAAATTAAGAATTATCTCAACTCTGATGTTGAAGGTTAGTTAAGTAAAATTTTTGGTTAATAGTTAATATTTACAGTGAATTTATATATTATCATTTAACATGTTACTTTAGTACGCCGAGGTGATGTTTTGAGTGCTTGGGGTGGTATTCGTCCATTAGTGTCTGATCCAAATAAAGGTGACACTCAGTCATTAGCTCGTAATCATATTGTACACATAAGCAAATCTAATTTAGTGACAATTGCTGGAGGAAAATGGACTACTTATAGATCTATGGCTCAGGAAACTATTGATGCTGCAATTAAAGGTTAGTTTAGGCTAGGTTATTTTTTTTTATTTCATATTTAACTAAATTATTTGTAACAAAAAATTGCCTTTTAGCTGTTCCAGAATTAAAACCCACAAAACCTGAATGCCAAACAGATGGTCTTCAGTTGGAAGGATCGCATGGATGGACTCCAACAATGTATATTCGATTAGTACAAGATTTTGGTTTAGAATGTGAAGTAGCTCAACATTTAGCCACATCATATGGTGATAGAGCTTTTGCTGTAGCTAAATTGGCAAATCTCACCGGTAAACGTTGGCCAATCATTGGTAATAAAATTCATCCTGACTTTCCATATATTGATGCTGAGGTATTACAAATCAAATTATGTAATAATCTATTAATAAATTATATATTATAATAAAAATACTTTTTTTCTTATAGATTCGTTATGGAGTTAGAGAATATGCTGTTACTGCAGTAGATATGATTGCTAGACGTCTACGGTTGGCATTCTTAAATGTACAAGCTGCTCAAGAAGCCCTTCCAACTATAGTTAACATTATGGCAGAAGAATTGAAATGGAGTTCTGAAGAAAAAGAGGTTTGATATTATAATGATTGTACATAAATGTGTATGTTCATATCTAATTGAACAATATTTAGAAACAATTGAAAATGGCTAGTAACTTTTTGGCCACCGAAATGGGTATGAGTGTGAATAGAGCTTCTCGAGACAAAATACCAATCACTTTATCTAAGGAGGAAATCAAAATGTATGTCAACAGATTCCAAATTATCGATCTTGATCGCAAAGGATATGTGTCCATCAATGATATTAGAAGGAGCATGAAGGTATTTATTCCAAAAAATAATTTTATTATACCAAATGAAAACTATATGTATTAATTCATGTTAGAATGCTGGAGAAGATGTCAGTGGAGAAGAACTCCACGAAATTCTTAGGGAAATTGACACCAATATGAATGGCCAAGTTGAACTTGACGAATATTTACAGGTATATTAATTTTCATTTGTTTTTAATTTATAAATTTTAAATATTAGTAAATATTTTTAAAATCTGTTACTAATTGTATTTAGGATAACTAAAGTGTAAACATTAAATTAATACTTTATACTTGTATTACCAGATGATGTCAGCAATAAAAGTTGGTCACATATCCCATTCTCGATTTGCTAAAATGGCTGAATTAGAAGAAGAAGCACATAGTAAAATGAAAAATAAAATAAGCGTGGAAAGAAGCGGAGGTGGCTTGTAAATGAAAATTAAATATAATTTTTTCATTTATTTAAATTAATTATAAATTTTTTGTTTGATTTTGTTTAGCATTTGCGAACAATTTTGTAGATATATTATAAATGAAACCATATTTTTAAACCCTCTTTTTTTTTTGTCTTGTCACAAAATGTTAAAATATGTTCATAAAAAAAAAAACGCTGTTATTATTAACGTTAAATAAAAAAAATACAAAATCTTATACTGAATTAGATGCTTCTTAATTTGACTTTTCTTTAGAAAAAAAATTGAAATTTCAGTTGTAGCAATAGATTCTAGAACTGCTACAGTTTCTTTTAAGATAAGTTCAATACAATAAAAGGTAGGTAAGTTAATTTTCTGTTGGAATACTAAAACTAGGTCCAAATATATAATGTATTGAATTCAAAATGATACTAAGTTGAAAAAAAAATGTATTAAAATTATGTTAAATTTAATAAAATGTTAACTAGTCATCTAATATTTATATTATAGGTTTAATTTTCAGTGTTAAAACAATGTCTGTAAATATAATCTTAACATTAAAAGCACAGACTGTATGTAAAACACTCAGTTTTTTAATTTAATTTAAAGTTATATGTATGATATGGTTCTAAACAATAATAATAATTAAGTTAATTTAATTAACAGATTACTACGGTATTTTTTTTATTGTGTTATGGAATACCGTTATACGGGGGATCACATAAACAATACTAAAAACATTAGTTAACTCTTGTTATAATTGTTATACGTAAGCACCAGTAGTAAGGTGACAGTGGCTAAAAGATTGTGAGATAAACAGTAGCATTATCAGTCGTGGGGCGTTTACCGCTAAAATATACGATGAATAAATAATATAGAAACGCATACATTTTAGTGGATCGGTATTAATATTAAAATATAAAGCATTACTTAAAACATAACCCAGACCATGTCTTGCTAAGCGTATTATTCTCTTAGAAAAAAGGAAGACCTGTATTACACAAGAACATAGTATATATGGTGGTCCTGAACAGACCAATATTGAGATGTGTTTTTATTTCGATTTTAATAAGCGTCTTCATGTCAGTTTACGCAATAAATTAATTTAAAAAAAAGTTACCTAGATGTAGGTATGTTAGTTGTTCCAATAGCAATCCGCAATACTACCGACTGGATTATATGATTATTAATTGTTTGACAAAGTGCATTCATGATTTATGAATTGGAAAATTAAACACATTTATCAATAAAATAAAAACT
The DNA here is from genome assembly GCA_034509805.1 of Sipha maydis. NCBI lineage: Eukaryota > Metazoa > Arthropoda > Insecta > Hemiptera > Aphididae > Sipha > Sipha maydis. Next base: position 53,005 of record JASXSY010001231.1, on the reverse strand, counting down.
TTTCGTAGAATGTTACCAACTCAGATAAATGACTAGGAAATATAATAAAAAGATACCGTCAATCGAGGTGACTTGAAACGATTTTGATATTGTTTTTGGTATTCTGGGCTTAAAAAAAATCGCACAGGCCTACAAAAAATACATAAATGCGCGCATACGTCTCATGAATAGGTAATAATTTATAAATGAAAAACATAAAATAAAACAAATCATGATGATTTATTGAGATATTTTTATTCATAAAATTAAGCACCAAATTAAGCCGTGCCATTAAAATAAATTATGAAAAATACAAAACTTAAGTAAACACCTAATATTAATAATTTATTATATTGAATTTCATTCAACAACTAAAGTCAAACATTCTCAATGAATTTTTTTTTCGGATTAGTATAATTTGTACAATAAATACCAACGTAGTGTAATAAAAAAAATCAAATAATTAACAAATGTATACAAGGGAACAATAATTAATAATTCAAATGGTAAATAAAAAGAAATCCTACACTAGATATTACATTAATTACATTTAATGTAACTTGTTCATATATGATTTAAATTAATACATTCATCAATAGTAGGGTGGCCATTCGTCCCGGATTTTCCGGGACATTACTGGTTTAGGAACTCATGTCCCGGTGTCCTGAAAAACTTTTTCGAGACAAGGTGTTGTTACCGGGTATAGCTATCAACATAATTAAGTCCCGGAATATAACTTCTTTTTTAACTAATTTTTTTTAAATTTATTTTTTATTAAATAATCACACACAAATACGCATAAAGACCCGCACCACAGATATATAAAAAAAATATTTATATATATATATATATATATGTCCCGCGCACTCTGCAGCTGGTGTATACAGTACTATGGTGAGTGTGAGTCTAATTATAACAGAATTCGGATTATTATCTTTGTATAAAAATTTATATTTATAAACAAACATGGTTTTTACAAACGTATAATACGTATATTACTTATAATTATATATATATGTATAGTTAAAATTTATCGTCCCGGATTTCTGTTAAATTAATCGGACCACCCTAAACAATAGTATATTAAGATATAATAATATGGATTCAAATATAACTTGCAATGTACGGCTTAAGGAGCTTATTGGAACCAACATGCCGAAATTATGGACTGAAAAATGACTTCAAATGAAATGATAATAATTTGAAAAACCATATTATACTAACGGAGTGCAGTTAAAGTAAAACGTTTCAGATGAGCGACTTAAGGTACGGTTTTCCTGCAGCGTCTAGACGCGGCGTCTGGACGTGACGTCTGACGCCGAGACCCTAGATTATGTATTTTGTGTGTGACTGGTTTCTCTACACGCGTTTAACGCGGCGTCAGGCGTCAGTACTAGTCCGGACCATGATAAATAAATTTATTTTTTTTATTATTTTTTTTTAATTTATTTTATCATGGTCCGGACTAGTGTTGCGTTGTGACGCCTGGCGTCAATATGTCAAAATTTTCATTTTCCTCCACAGAGGACGAGGCTTTAATTAATCTCGTGCAAAACAACAAATGCATTTTCGATAGTAGCCATAAAAATCATAAGGACAATACTATTAGAGATACTATTTGGAAAAATATATCCGATGAAGTAGGAAGATCAAGTACGTATTGAAAATATAATTCTTAATTATTTATAGTTAGTTTTTCCTCTGGAGATATTGGCTCAGATATACGTAATGTTGGTTTTTTTATTATTTCTTCTTGAACCAAAGATAAAATAAAATAAAATTGTTGACGATTTAGACGAAAAAATTCCCGAAATTTTTCTTCGTCGTTAATGAGATGACCACCAATCAAATTTTTAAAAAATCCTTCGGAGATCCTCGTGGAAAACAAATTATTAAATGGTTTTCTTTTTTTTGGAATTAAGTTCATTCGTTTTCCACTTCTTCATCACGAAGTAATAACTCGCAAATTATATTATTATATTGTTCAAAATTAAATTTTTATTCATTGTGAAAAATATGAAAATTAGAACTTATAAAAATAAAAACTGGGTGTTAATGAAACAACGGTCGCAGTGGTTATGATTTAATTTTGTAAAATCAAACTAATAGAGTGGTATAAAATAATAAAATCTATGGCGTCTGACGCTACAGAGAAAACAGGACAAACGCGACGTCAGGACGCGGCGTCTGGACGCTGCAGAGAAACCGTACCTTTATAGAACGGAACATATGTTCCAGACGAATTGAAAAAAAAAAATCGGACGACAGATGTAAAACAAAAATCGCGGATAAGCATTTAAATACAAAATCATAATATTTTGGAAGGAAAAATCAAAAAAAAGTGATATATTTTCCTCTGCCATTATTCCGCGATCCGTCCATTCATCGTTCACCGAGAATTTATGATAAAATATTATGTGATTATTTATGTGTGTGATATCACTGCTGATATTGCGGACCACGGTCAGACATTTGTAACCATAGATACCGATAGCAATGACTGATAACGGTTGTGATATGGTGAACCGCCGCCGCGGTAAGCACATGATCCCGATGACTGTTGCGACGATGATCACTCGCTCGCTCGTTCAGATCTCAATTTCCGTTTTCGTCTAATAAACTGTCAGTCGTCCGTACATTTCAACCACAGTCGAGTTAGACATTTGTGAGGAACAAGGTTTATTTTTTGTTATTAATTGTAGTTCAAAACCCCTTAAAATGGGAATCACCAAGCAATATTTACGTTATGTGCCGTTGAACAATTTCAATATCATTTGCCATCCCGACTGTAACGTAGTATTCGTTACTTTGAATGGCGTTTCTGATCGATACGTTGCTGTTGGCGCTTGTGAAAATGTTATCATTTGGGACTTGCGCTTGGCTAAATTGGTAAATATTTAAACGTGTACTTGTTTTAAACAGTTAAAATCAAATGTATTTGACTATTAGGTCATGACAATCGAAGATGAAGACATGAAAAATAATACTTCAAAAAAAAATAGTGTTGTTAAATTGGCTTCAATTTCAGAAGGTAAACACATTGCTGTAGGTTATTCAGATGGTTTAGTAAATACATTTAATTTGACAACTGGTGAACTTGTCGGAACATTTCAAGGCCATCGTTCAGCTATAACTGCGTTAACTTATGACACTCATGGTCATATGCTCGCATCAGGTTCTAAAGTAAATATTTTTTTATTATAAATACCAGTTAATGTGATCATATTACTAAATAAGATTTTTGCATATAAAAAAAATTTTATTTATTAATTTGAATGATACTCTATTATAAGATTAATTTTTCTTAAAATTATGTAGGTATATTATTAAATTTTGTTGGTATGAAAATAAGTTTAATAGTCAACAGACATATTAAGTAATTCTTATTGTTTTCATGTAATAACTTGAAATTATGTAAAATATTATTTTCAGGATACTGAAGCAGTAATTTGGGATGTTGTAGCAGAAAAAGGGTTACATAGGTTATCTGGTCACAAAGGAGTAGTTACTGAAGTTAAATTTATGAATAAACACAATATAGTGTTGACATCATCAAAAGATACTTATATAAAATTTTGGGATTTAACTACTGGCCACTGTTTTAAGACATTGGCAGGTCATATAACTGAAGTAAGATATATTATTATATATTATATGTATATAAAACAGTGTTATATTTTTAAGAATACTTTAATTGCGTTCATTAACAATTTTTTTTTTTAGGTATGGACTCTATCTATTTTACGAAATGATGATTTTGTTGTGGCTGGAAGTAATGACGCAGAACTTCGTACTTGGAAAATTTCAAAAACCAATGAAGAAGAACAAGAAATAAAAATTACAGAACTTTTGTCCTCCGAAAATATATTAGATTTCACAGTTAGTATTTAATTAATTTAGATTTAGTGTTAAATATAATTATTATTTTCCACTATTGTATGATTAAATTTTAAACATTAAAGAGTTTTGTAATTTTTAGTCTTCAGTCAAATGTGAAAAAGTTGGATCATTAATGAGAGAAGGCCCTGGACGTGTAGTATCTTCTGCAACTGATAATACTAATCATGTTCTTTGTTGCCATGGACATGGTAAACTGTTAGAGCTATTTATTTTCACTGGCGACGGTGAAGCACTAGAACGTTTACGTAATCGACAGCGTAAATTTAGAAAAAAAGCATTAAAGTAAATTTAATATTATATTGTGAAGTAATATTTAATTTGTATTATGGTTTATTTTATGATTGATTATTTATATTTTTACAGACGTGGTGAAAATGAAAATGATGAGAATTTAGCATTTTTAAATGAAAAAAATCCAGCATTACAAGATGTGGTACGAAGATTACCATCTATTTTAACAGACTTCAAAATTAAATCTGTTGATTTATTTGTAAAGCAAACTCATGTCAAAGTAAGAAAATTTGTTAAATTGTTTTACTAATATTAAATTGAATTCGAAATCATTTAATGTTTTTAATAGGTTGTAGTGAGTATGTCAGATAACTCTTTAGCAATGTATTCAGTATCTTTGACAGATAATAAAGTAGTAAAACAACTACGCAAAATTTCATTACATGGTCATAGGTTTAATGTTAAAGTCTTAGCATTTAGTTCAGATAATTTGGCTATATATACTGGTGGTTCAGAATCAGTAAAAATGTGGAGCAGAAAAACTTTAAATTGTATTCGGACTGTTGAAACATCAAGCCCAGTTCAATGTTTATGTGTTATTCCTGGCGATAGACATGTTTTAGCTGGACTTGAAGATGGTAATTTGTTAGTTATTGATATTGCAGGAGGATATACCATTGAGTGCATTTCTGCTCATGCTAAAGATTTAAAAACCATCTACATGTTACCAGACGAGGTAAAATGATTTTGACTTTTTTTTCTTTTTTTTTTTTATATACTTTTTTAAATGTTTGTATAAAATATTATATTTTTTTTCGGTGGTAATGTCCAGCTTGGTTGTATTACTGGTGGAGGAGATAGCTCAGTTAAATTATGGCAGTTGGAATTGGTAGTTTTGCCGAATTCTGACAGAAAAGTATTATCATTATTACATTTAAAAACAATAGAGTTAGATGAAAATGTACAATGTGCCAAAATTAGTCCGGATAACAAGTTATTAGCAGTAGCGCTTTTAGATAACACTATTAAAATATTTTTCAAGGACACTTTCAAGGTATGATATGATTTAGTATACTTTATTTTTACTGTTATATATGTGTCAAAAGTTTCAGAAAAACTGATTGTCAAAAAATATAAACAATTCTTAAAATATTTCAAAATTTATATTTCACTAACCTTCACTCTACAAATCACCATATAAATAATATAACGGAAACAATTGTATCATTATTGGAGAAAAATAATTCAACATTCTGTATGGCACCAAGCCTTTAACCACATGTCAAAATGCTACTTCCGAATTTTTATTTAATTTTTAAATCTTATTTTAATGACCATATTCATTTTGTTTTCATTTGTGTCTCTCTACCTTCTCAAAAATAAAAGTTGGATTTACTCATGATGCTATAACAACTCTCTGTTTCTAAGAATATGATGATGATAAACAATATTATATCATAATAGTTCATAAGAATCCTAATAACTCGTACAAAGCTACTGACCTCAAGTTACTTTCAATTGTATACAATTTCCTATCCAACTAACCACTAGTTTAGTGGTAAAATTATAATTTTGATCATAAACTGTCATGGAACTGTAACATAACTATTCATTATTTACAATTTAGTAACGATTGTCTACACAAAAAAATCGAAAAAGTGTTATTGTAACCGTATGACTAACCTTCTAAATAATTATTAAACAAACTTCGAAGTGTCTTTATTAGGTTAAGTCTCCATTTCATTATACTTATTATAATCATTCATGCTAATTATTCATGCTAAGTATTGTCATACTAAATTTTAGGCTAAATAATAGTTTTATGACTCAAATAAAAATTAAAAAACATTTTTTTTTTTTTTTTTTTTATGAATATTTGTTGATAAATTAATATTATTATTATTATTATTATTACTAAATTACTGATATTATTAATACTAATGTCAGTTAATAAATTGGTAATCAATTGATATTATTTATTTTGAATATTTTAAGTAACATTTTTATTTTAAATATTTTTAGCACTTCATTGACTTGTATGGACACTCTCTGCCAGTGAATGATTTTGACATAAGTTATGATTCTTCACTAATTGTAACTGCAAGTGCTGATAAAACTGTTAGAATTTGGGGTTTAGACTACGGAGATTGCCATAGACGATTAACAACCGATTCCTCATTGACTAGTATAAAGTTTATTCCTCAAACCCATCAGTTTTTTCACTTCTGATAAAAATGGAAATATCAAGCATTGGGATGCTGATGTTTTTGAAAGAGTTTTAACACTTCAGGTATCTATATTAATAATCCTTTTTTATCTAAATATATTTAAATTATTTGTAATTACTATATAATGCATATATTTTTTGATTTAGGGTCACAGAGGTGAATGTTGTAATTTATCTGTAAGTGGAAATGGTTATTTTGTTTTAAGTTGTGGTCAAGATAACGTCATACGATTATTTGAGAAAACTGAAGAGCCCCTTGTATTAGAAGATGAACGAGAAGAAGAAAGAACTCAAGAAGATGAAAAAGAACTAGCTACAGGAGAAGAAACAAATGTGTACGGTGGACCATCGGTCTTAGCATTGCCATCAAAGAAGACCATTTCATCAGAAAAAGCTGTATTTACTAAAATATAATATACTAACATTTAGGTAGTTATAATTTTAATTTAAATTTATATTTTACTTTAAGGCTGAACTATTGTTGGAATGTTTGAATGTTATCAAAGAGTATAAAGATTCACTCCTACAAAATCAGAACACAAGTGAAGATAAACCTTCCATACCAATGATAATGATGGCATTTAATGTAAAAACCACTGATGATTATTTATTAGAAATAATAAAAAGAATTCGTTCAAGGCAAGTTTATACTTATTAAAATATCTTTATTGTGTAACTGTTATAATTCATAATACAATTTAAATAAATTTTTTTTTTTTTTATTATTTGCAGTGAATTAGAAGAAGTTTTGTTACTAATGCCCTTCTCTAGTATCTGCTATTTTATGGAGTCATTAATTCCACTTTTAAATCATACACACCATGAAATTGAATCTGTAGTTAGGTCTTTAGTTTTCTTAGTTCAAACGTTGCATAAACCATTATCATCTGTCAAAGACATGCTACCTATTTTAAGACAGTTGCATCTACTCGCTACAAAGAAAACTGATGAATTTAGAGTATGTAATTTTTATTGATAACATTAATTAGGTATTTTGGTGAATTATAAATCACTAATTTGAATTAATTTTATTTAGGATTTAGTGGGAGAAAATTTGCACTCACTTATGTTCATAAATAACAGTCAAGAAGAAGAAGATTTAGTATTCAATATTACACAAAATGTCCATAAGAAAAGAAAACGTCAAAAACAAAAACTATTAAAAACCACTTTGGTCAATCTCTAATTATTTAAAAAAGTCTTATAATTTTTTTTGTTTTTATAACTTTAATTTTAATGCTTATTTAAATAATATACTTTTTTTTAAAAAAGCTATGATTTATCCTTTTAACCGTTGCTCATTCATCTTAAAATACTAAAAGTAATGAAACATTTCTATTCAAAGTTGTATGTGATACTATTGTTTAAGTTATAAATTGTTTCAGGTAATTTTATTTTGAACTGATCAAATCATAGGGATGTAAAAACTAAAATCACTAAAATAATGTATATTAGATGTATAATATACTTAAGGGAGAATAGTATTTAAGCTAACTATTAGGATTTAGTTTTTGGCAATATTTTAGTTTTATTATTCTAACGTTTAACAATTTTTTTTTTTTAAATTTTAAAATCTCAGAAAGAGTGTGAATGCGGCTCTTATAATTATTTTATACAGCCTTCCAAATATTTCTTATGGTATTTAAAATTCTTATTTTATATTTTTTACAAAACTATCTGAACTTAACTGAGTATTGACTCTATTTAATACATGATTGTGAAAAGAATAATTGAAATTCCATAAAATATTCCATTTATATATGACAATAAAACTATTAAGGATGCAGGTCATGGTGAAAACTACTATGCTGAGGAGAAAAAATTGTTTTAGATTTAACTTGTATCAATCTTCCGATCAAGTGATGATTTCTGGTGTTAAAAATTGTTTTATTTATACTTTGGTGTAGTTATTCTTAGATATTTCGCTCTAATTTTTTTGATTGTTATTTTTTTTATAGTCCGCCAACACTGCTGTTGGTGGTAGTTTCTTTTTCCAATAACCAAAACCTATATTTTGATATTTTTTTAATATTTTTTTCTATAATTGGAACCAAATGTATAATTATTATAATTTGTATAACTATTACTTCTATTAATTCATTTTTATAATTATATAAATGTGACTTATGGACTCTGGGAAATGATCATATTATGTTAGATTGGTTCAGCGAATCGCGCTTACACATAGTTTACATAATATTAATAATACTGGATAACAACAAAATAAATTAGAATATCTTTGAATTTTCAAAATAATGTTGAGAGTATATCTAGTGTTTACTTTATGGGAAAACCACTGGTTATAATTAATAATAAACAGGTATATGTGGTTTAATAATAATATTATTATGTTAATTTGTATACTTCTTCAGAGAATACAAAAGATTCAAGTAATATGAAATATTATGAATAAATAAAAACATGTACTCATCTCCTTTATTATAATTTTATATTTTTTTTTTTTTTTTTGTTATTAAAGGATTTTTATTCAATCTGTTACAAAAATAGAACAATAAGAACAATTGATGAATTATAAAGTAAAATAAATAAAAATAAATAACGACAGATTAGTCTGAGTGTAGAGGCCTCCCAGCGGAGGTACTACGACATGAGTAGGACTAAATTAGGCTAGCAGGTCACGACACCACTGTCTTTTAAGTCTTTTAACTGGACTACCTGGGATAGAAGCAGATGAAAGATTGGAGATTAACGGATTCATGTGATGGGCTAGGCGGCTATTGAAACGTTTGTAGTGAGTTTTGGCTAGTTCGGAGACAAATGGAATTTTTAGGTCAGAGTGGAGGGTGTGGTTAGAAACATAGAAGGGTGCTTTTAGAATGGTACGTAGAGTTTTGGATTGGAATCTTTGAATGCGGTTGATGTTGGAAATTTTGGCAGCGCCCCATAGTTGAATCCCATAGGTCCAGATGGGTCTGAGTAGGAGTTTGTAAAGCAGGATCTTATTGAAGAGTTTCATGTGTTTTGATGTTAGAAGTGGACGAAGGAGTCGGAAGCGGTCGTTAAGTGTACGGGTTTTGCTTATTATGTGAGGTTTCCAGGTGAGACGGCGGTCAATAAGTATACCAAGGTAACGTATGCACTGCGCAGGGGAGAGTGGTTGATTATTGAGGTAAAGTGTTGGGCATACACCGTGACGAAGTGCAAAAGTACCGTGGATGGATTTGGTTTCATTCATTTTTACGCCCCATGTTTTGTACCACGATTCAAGGGAGAAGAGATGATCTTGTATGTAGGAGGAGGCTAGAACGGGATCTGGGCTGGTTGCTAGTATGGCTTTGTCGTCAGCAAAATCACCAACTAAGGTATGGGGTGAAGTAGGCTGGTCAGAGATGTAGAGATTGAAGAGTAGGGGAGCAATTACTGCGCCTTGTGGTACGCCTGCTTTTATTTCAGTAGGAGAGGAGAAGGAAGAACCTACACGTACGGAGAAGAACCGATCTTCGAGGTAGGATTTGAGGATCAGATAGTAGTGGCTAGGAAGGATAAGTTTTAATTTATAAAGGAGGCCTGAGTGCCAGACTCTATCAAAAGCTTGGGAGACGTCAAGGAAAGCACCAGTGCAATATAATTTTTCCTCCAGGGCAAATGAAATTTTGTCAACCAGGCGATGAATCTGATGGATCGTTGAGTGACTGTTGCGGAAACCGAATTGAGAATCTGGTAGTATTTTAGCTTCATCAACTATTGGGAGTATTCGTTTGAGAAGGAGTTTTTCGAATAGTTTGGAGAGAGTTGGTAGGAGACTTATAGGCCTATATGAGGAAGGACAGTCAGGGGGCTTTTTTGGTTTTGGAATGAGTATTATAATAGAATATTTCCATAATATAGGAAAGTATGACAAACGAAGCATAGCGTTATAAATTTGTGTTAGAAAAATTATGGTTTTTTGGGGAAGGTGTTTGACCACTTCCTTTGAAATTAAGTCAAATCCAGGAGATTTATTTGGTGAGTTTTTCTTAAGATTAAATTCAACTTCGCTTGGGTAAAAAGCTCTAGGAGGAGGATACATTGGAAGAGGAGAGTTAAGAAAGCTTTCTACTTCTTGGATTTTGGTTGGAGAGATAATATTGTGGTGTGGTTGAAATGTGTTTGATAGGTGATTGGCAAATATGTTGGCTTGAGATTGTTCAGACAGTGCCCAGCTACCATCAGCATAACGAAGGGTAGGGGGAGGATTGTGAATTCGTAGTAGTTTCCTAGTGGCTTTCCATAGGGAGCCGTCTATGCCAGTGAGAGAAGAAATATAGTTTGCGTAAGACTCCGATTTAAGGTTAGATAGGAGACGTTTCAACTTTTGGGTAAGTGCGTTGTAATGGGATTTGTCAATAGGGTAACGAGTTCTTTGCCAAATAACCCGAGCGCGACGTTTTTGTGAGATGAGAGTTCGTATGTAGGAGGGGAGATGTGGGGGAGGCTTAACGTGCAAGGACACAGGTTTAGCTGAGTCCCACACAGAGGTTTGGATATTAGTTGTGAGTAGGTTTACTGCGTCATCGATATCAGAGGGAGTCTTTAGTCGGAGTTTAAGGCAGGTTTTTTCAGATAGGATTGTACTAAATTTGTCCCAGTCGATTGGAAATTGTGATAGGGCTGAGGGGTTGACTTTAGCTTGAGGAAGACAGTCTAGCGAAAGCATGACTGGCGAATGGTCTGAGCAAGGGTCAATGAGATTAAATATTTGAGTGTGGAGATTTCTTGGAATCTTAGTGACGAAAATATCCAGGATGTCTGGCATTTTTCGACGGGAGTTAGGCCAGTATGTGTAATTTGGAGGTGCAATGACAGTAGAGTTGGTAGTTAGTACGGATTGGAGGAGAGAATTTCCTCTAGGGTTTGAGGCGCGACAGCCCCACTGTTGATGCTTTGCATTTAGATCACCACCTATGATGTAGTTGTTGTTGAATGTGGAGAAAATTTCAGTAAATCTGGCAGGGGAGATTTTGTGTTTTGGTGGAGAATAAACAGCTGCGAATGTGATAGGGATATTATTAAGTATCAGAGATATTGCGCAGGATTGAATATCGTCAGATATGAAGTTTGGGAGTGGTATGTATTTAAGTGAAGATTTTATATATATTGCTGCTCCTGCATGTGCAGTGTTGTCTGGGTGGTTTGCACTGTAGGAATCGTAACCAGGGAGATTGACATATGAGTTGGAGGTGAAGTGGGTTTCAGATATAAGGACAATGTCAATTCTTTTTTCCTGGAGGGTAAGGAGAAGTTCATTAGTGTGATTTTTTAGTCCGTTAGCATTCCAAAGAAGGGTGAGGAGAGAGTTAGAAGTATAGGAGTTAGGCATTTTGTTTAGTATCAAGGAGCTTTGAGATGACAGAGGTGAGGAGAGTAATTAGAGGATTGATAACAGATTTTAATTCATCTAAAAACTTAGAAAAAACATCAATATCAGTTTTGGGGGAATGGTTGTCGCAAAATTGATTATGAGTGGTGTCGTTACCTGTTACAGTTGCATAGGATCTGGGGCGCGTGTTTGATTGAAGATTGGAAGATGGCGAGCTGGTTGTTGGAGCAGGGCATTGAAGAGGCTGCTTTAGATGAGGTTTCTGAGTGAGTTTGGTTGAGGAGAGTGGGTGACGGCGGCGGTTTTGGAGCTCCTTGTGAACAGTGCAGCCTTTGTAGTTGGCTGGGTGACTGCCGGAGCACAGCGCGCAGGTGGCGGGAGTGTCAGGCGTTTTTACGCATACTGAAGTTGGGTGGCCTTCACCACATTTAACACAGCGTGGGGGGTAGGAGCAGTAAGCTCTTGTGTGTCCGTAAGATTGACAGTTAAGGCATTGTGGAATATCGCGGCGTTTGTGAGGTTCCTCGACTTTGACTAGTGTGTGCAGGATTGACTTGACGTTGAAGATGTCTTTGTTGGAGGGGTCAGGCTCGAGATCAACAAAGAACATGGGAAGAGTCATTTTTGTTTGGTGATGCTTTATATTAGTGACTTGCCTAGTTGAGAACCCAATTTCCTCAATTGCCGAGGAGATATCTGAAGTTGGGGTAGAGGGGTGGAGATTTCTTATGACCACTCTGTAAGATTTCTTTGATTGAAGCTGATAGGTATGGAAAGATGCGTTGTTTTCATTTAGGAAATGGATTATTTTTCTATAGTCATCGGATTTTTCGGCTTGTACTTTTAAATGGGTAGATGTCGATTTGCATACGAAGTTGTTTGACCCGGTTAGTTCTGTAAGTTCGGAGAGTAGGGCTGAGTAATTTAATACGCCTTTGATAAAAATGGGGGGCGGCAATGACACTTTCGTTGATGCATGTGTGGTGGTATCAGATGGCTCCTGGCTAAGAGACTCAGGTGGGACGTCATTATCGTCAGATTCAACAGTATTAGAGAGAGCGCTATAGCGATTAGGAGAGGCAAATAGCTTTGTTTTTCTGGTGGTTTCATTGGGCGGCATTGTTAGTGTCATTGGTGATGTAGGTAGGGATCTTTTGTTAGATTGCGTTGAGGCCTTTTTTTTTTGCTTGATTACCTGTTGCTTGTTTATAATTGTAATTGGCGATACGGGTTTATTATTAATATTGGAACAGCCATGCGACATGGTGCGACGGTTTAATCTAATCGCGAAGTCCAAAGGTCACCGTGCGCGACGGTGCCTTGGAGAATAGAATTAGATATTCTATTAAATTAGTTGTTGATATATTGTAGTTTGAACAATAAGAATAATAGTTTATATTAATTTTTGTTTTAATACAAGAAACTTATATTTACTATCCTCGGAAAAGGGTGGTGTCGATGACTTGCAGATCTGCGGTAGCGACGTAATTTAACACGATTAACTGCTTCAGAAGATGAAGCGCCCGTAAGGTTCCGTTAATATTAAGATAACTAAGTTATACATAACACTGAGATAGCGATACGTGTGCACTGCACGACTGGCGTGACGCGACTGTTTTTTTTTATATTTAAAAATGAAAAAATTAAAGAATATGTTGATATAATAATGTGTATATAAAATAAAATATTGATACTACTACAGGAGCAAAAACAGTGAGTATTGTATAGTATATCGCATATCAAGTAGGTACTGCCAACGCGGCGTTGAAATTGGTCTTGTAGCATTTTAACGCGAGATCCGTCGTAGATTTTAACGCGGCAGCGTGCGTTCGTAGTAATATTTACGTGTATTATATTTTACCGCCACCGCGGCAGTGTGCGAGGACCTTTAAGAAAAATCGAAAACGGCTTTCGATCTTAAGCGATTTAAGACTTGTGAGAAAATATTCTTGTGATTGAAATCCGACGAATAATTATTGGCTTATAATTGTACAGTTAATATTATAAACAAGATTTTCCTTTAAGATACATAGAACCTAGGTTTAGAACGATTGATGTGGGTAAACGCACGGTCTCGAGTAATATTGTTCATTATTCATGCGTCGCTCCGTTTCAACAATAATTCGTAATGAAAGCCTCGATAGTTAATCCATCTTTGACCATTGAAAAAAAGGAAAAAACCAAACGCAACAATCAGACGTAGATTTGTAAAATCGCGAAAACTGTTTTTCCCGAACAGATTAGATCCATTGCGGTTTTCGTACGAGCTGTGCGGATTTATAGTGTACAGTTATGCGTAGTTTCGCTTTGTGCCTTAATGGTGAACTACTAACCTACTACTAGACGATATGATTGAATATTAATAGTGGCGGTGCGAGGATCTTTTTATCAATCACAATCGATTTCCGTCGTGAAACCTCTATCGGTCGAAGCTTAATGTGCACACGCAATGTTTGGCGAAACATATGATGCGTTTTCACCGCCACCAGAAAGATCTCGCGCCGCCACCGGACTTCGTACAACACGACACGGGTTCCGTTGTACCACTACCTACAACGTAGCGCACGCGTATCATCCGACGACGGGATCGCCGCGGAGACGTTCGAACAAAAACACCGCCGCGCTGCCGCACAGCCCGCATATGAGTATTATGAACGCGCCCTGCAGCTCGTCCACGTTGAGCTTCTTGACCTTGACGCGCGTCTCCTTCTTGGGTGGCCGCACCGGCGACGCGTCCTGCCTCCATTTGCTGTGCAGCCCCGTCTCGTACGCGGCGATCTGCGCCCTGGACAGCACGCGCTTGTACGGGCTGCCCTTCTGCATGTACATGCCGATGTTGTACACGATCACCACCTCTTCGACCTTGTTGACCGTGTTGACCGAGACGAGCGTCTCGAAATGGTCTTCCGGGTCCAGTATGATGACGTCCTGGTGCCGCAGCAGCCGGTCGGACGACGCCACCATGTCCGTGCACGACGTGTAATTGGTCAGGTTGAAGTTCTCCGGGTCCATGAGTAGCGCGATCGGTATGAACGTGGGCACGCAGCACACCGTCAGCCCGGACGACTGCACGTCGTCGATGGTGCGCATGGGCCTCTCGTACTTGGGCCTGTACAGGTAGATGAGCTGCATGGACGTGTACACGGCGCTGACGTGCAGCGCGTACACGGTCCAGGACAGGAACACCATTTTGGACGACACGGACGCGGGCTGCCGGCCCGCGGACACGCTGCACAGCACCGACCACGAGACGACCAGGCAGTGGCCGGCGTCGGCGAACGCGCGCCGCTCGGACGGCAGGTGGACGCCGGACAGCCAGAGCAGCGCGGACGTGAGCAGGAACACGGCGAACACGGTCAGCCAGAAGTGGCCGGAGAACACGTTCAGCATGTTCCGCCAATACGGCAGTCTACGCGGCAACGGCGTGTATATCTGGAACCGGATCACCTGCCGCGGTGGCACCGAGTCGAACATCTCGATGCGCTCGGGCGTCATGATCGGGCCGCCGATCAGCACGTCCGCTTGGTGCCTGCTCAGCATGCCGAAGCCGCCGTTCCACGTTCCGTTCGGCGACTTGATGCCCCACCGCTGTTTGCCGCTCACCTCGTGCACCTCCAGCCGCACGTTGCCGAACCGACTCATCAGCTGCACCACGCCCACGTCCATGCCGCGCAACATCGTCCGACCCGGCGACAGCACCGTCATCGGCGGCCAGTTGAACGCGGCCACCCTGACCGTGCAGTTGCGGAACACGTGCGGTACGCGGTCGTCGAACAGGTCGGTCGCGCCTCCCGCCGCCGCGGCGCACGCGTCCACCTTCTTGGGCACGTGGTACTCGCCGCACCTGTTCCGGAACGGGTGCCACGCGAACGCGTCCACCGCACCGCCGCCCGCCGAGGGCGCGACCAGCACCGACTGGAACATGTGCTTGTCCCTGAACCGCCGGTACACGGGCTCCAGCACGCGCCGCGACGGGACGGCCGAGGTCTGCAGCACCACGACGAAGCGGACGCCCGGCCGCCAGGACGCGTGCGTCACGTTGATCGTGTCCAGGTGGTCGATCAGGTCGGGCACGTCGCGCGCCGCCACCACGTACGCGTGCGGCATCGCGTACCGGTTCGGGTTCAACAGCGTCACGTCGAACCGGTCCAGCAGCAACGCGGGCTGATGGTTCCGGTGCAGCGACAGCAGCAGGTCCGTCCGGAATTCGCGCGTCACCCGCGGGCCGGACGTCGCGTACACGGCCGTTCGGATCGGGTCGCTCACGTTCAGCAACCGCACCGCGCATCGCGCCAACGACCGTGGGTCTTCGGGGCCCGCGACGCCGTTCGGCCAGACCGCGGCGGTCGTCAGGAATAGGAAAAACGCGCGACACGCGACCATGTTATTCACGTTGGCTGCCGTGCGCTCCCTGACCGACGGGTCGACATCGTTTCCGCCGGCGTCAAGTCGCAGCGGCTAAAATAATTAATTGCTTTTCCGCACCAACGCGTTCGGTAAACATTCTGACGGTCGGACAATCGCGCTTTGACAACGGACCCGAGACAACATGAAATGGGTTCTCAAGTCTTTGCCGTGTACGTTTAGTGTTTTTTTTCGGAGTGTATTCCATTGTTTCGAATTAATTTTTAATATTATTATTACGTTGAAACAATGCGGACCACAACTACCCTTTGGACAATTACGTAAACGTTCATTAAAAAATTACATAATTCTCGACCGAAATTGATTTGGTTTTTAATACGACTAAAATTTACGTTGATCAGATTTTAATTAAAACCACTAAATATACACAAAACTGTTTAAATTTCAAGGCGGACAATCATTATTCATTTTGATATTTTTTGAAATAATATTACCTATTCGTAATCCAATTATTTTTGCGTTGTATGAAATGTAAAATTAATAAATTATATTGCATAAATATTACAGTCAACAAATATTGTTGTAGAAGTTTCATAGTTAACTATAATTAAATAACTAAACTCATAGATTATTATATTAAAATATATTATTATGTTCAAGGCGTTAGACTAGAAGTATAAAAAAATATTTGTTTGAAATAAAACGTCTGAATATTTCTAATCTTAAAACCCACTAATATAAATATATCGATATCGATATAGTGACTATAATAAAATGGATAAATTCCTTTTTAGAATATAAATTTGAGTAGTATATATAAGATGATTTGGTGTATTTTAAGTAAAATATGTTCGTTTGACTATTCATGAAAAAATTAGTTGATACTTACGCTATAATTTATGTAATTGTAGAGAAAAAAAACTAACCAGTCAAAAAACTACGTTATATATATATAAACCAATATTGGTTAAACATGCATTTAATTTTCAAATATTGAAATATTAAAAGTTGTCAAGATATTTTGAAGAAATTCTTCATTTTTTTTAATTAAATGTTAAATTAAATTCTTTTCTTTAACTCACAATGTTTCATTTCTGTTGTCATCAAATCTTGCGAGTTCAATTTAAGTCACTTCTACATGACCTAGGAGGCTCAAATTTTGTATGGAGGTCTAAGGTCAGTGACAATACATGATCCCGTTGTTAATTCTTGACCTGGACAACCAGGTCGTCGATGACGAGTGTACCTGGAGGTCATTGTTATTGTTTACAAATAAAATGTAACCTTTTAAAATATCTTTAAAATATTTATCATAAAGTTTATCTAATGATTCAGTTGTAGAGTGACTTTACATAGGAGTTATCATAAGCGCCCCATGCTTTTCGTTTTTTGTTACTCACAAATTTTAAACATTTTGCAAAAAATACATTTTAGACACAGTTTTAGTAATATCTAGATAACCTTGAAGTTTCATTAAGAAATTGTTTTAAAAGTAAGTTTATTTTCAACTTTTTCGTTCATGTAATTTTAGTAATAAATAGTATTAAGAAAAGCATGTTTTTAAAAAAAAAATTTTTAATTTTTTTTATTCCTAATTTCAAAGAAATCATCAAACAAATAAAACAATTACAATTTAAACAAATATTAGGGTGCAATATATAATCTCTGATAATATAAAATACTGCATCAACATTTATATTCACTAAAATAAAAAAAATATATGTATAAAATTGATGTGTTTTATTTAGAACCTAGGAAAAAAAAATTGAAATAAAATTAATTGACGTTTTTAATTTAATCTGTTGCTTTTTGTACTTATTTTCTTACATATTTTCTATATATAACTGTTGTATTATTATGTAGTAATTAAATAATATGAATTTAACATTAATCACTATATGTGTAAAATTAAGCTATGTTCTATACTTCATACCTACATGCGTCTATTATATAAATAATAAACTAATAATGGTATAAAATGGTTGTAATTTTTCGTTACAATAGTGGGTCTTATACATTATGTCCGTTGTATGTAAGCTTTACAAAATATATACTTTTACCTTTAGTACTATATAGCGAAACAAAATAACACCAAAGTAAACAAACAATACAACAATTTGAAAACCCTTTATTAAAACACACTAGCTAAAAATGTATTTAAAATAGCGTCCCTATATTGCAGCAAAGTCGTACCAGGAATTTTCCCAGTCTCTCATTCGTTTTGCCTTAAATTTAATTTACAATTCAACTGCCTGAACTCATTTGCTTCACATTTTCTATACAACAAAGATTAATATAAAAATGTTATGATTACTGTTGTTTTTTACAATTTCTATAGTCATAAGTCTCCTGTCACAACACTTTCCCATATTATTTAAATTTATGTCCTTATATTTTAAATACTACTTTACTGTAGTTAATAATAATAAAAATAATATAAACTAATTTATTTATAATTGGTTATTTTTTAATGACCCACGGCGCACCGCGGCAAAAATAACACATTAAAATTGTCAGTTAAAACTGTTGATTAGTTAAGCTGAGCAGTTAATTAAAAAGTTAAAAAGTTTTTACCATGCTAGCAAGAGAAACCTGATGTCAGTACTAAGCCTTGGTTAAACTATAAGAAAATCGAAGATTATATTATTTTTTATTTGATTAACCTAGTCCAACTTAAATACAAGCATTTATTTTTACGGGTGAATAATATATTTAAATATATTAAAATGTAGATTTTGTAACGATTTTGTTCTTTAGAGTAAATACGAATAGTAATAGGAAACTTGCGTAGCTATATTAAAAGCTACAGACTGTAGTTATAGGAGATTTTTGATTATACAAATTGTAAGAACAAAAATTGTCACAACATTTGTGTAGTCATAAATCTCCTATTACTACAATCTGATATTTTTAATATAGTTACACAAGTCTCTTATTACTAGTGTTTGAAGTATGAAATATTTCATTATTTGATGAAATGTTTTACAAAAAGTGTGAAACATTGAAATTTTTTCTAATAAAAAAATTAATGATGGTTATTTATACATTATTAATTATATAATCTAAAACTTCTAGTTCTATGTATAATCTGATCTATATTAATATCTGATATTAATAGAATGAATACCGTGGTTGACATATTATTACGAGTATATTGGTCTTGTTTTCGACTAGTATTATAGCGAAAATTGATTTTTTATAAATGTTTAATATTGGATCATTATGTTTTTTTGTATGTTCTTTTGTCAATAAAAAGAATGTTGAATACTATTCTTAATTTATAATACCAAAGAAAACCATTACTAATGAGTTAGTGATTATTTTCCTAATATTATAAAATTATGAAGGTAAATTATGACAATTATACGTAAAAATAAAACTTAATTAAAAAAAAAAAAATGTATTATAATACTGAAATATTTCACAATATTAAATGTCATATCAACCATATAACCACTTATTATTACACCGTGTGTACATGAATCGTTTCTTTTTGAACAAAAGTCGTGAATGTTACACAAAAACTAAAATCAATGAATAAAATTGTGTTATGCGAATTTGAAAAGTAGAAAACCTCATTGTTCTTGATTAGGTAATTTTTTTTTTAACACTTCCTTTATTAGAATATGTACATTACAATACTTTTGTAAAAATATTGTTTACAATAACGCGATTACTATATAAATATACGTGCAGTGGCTATTGGTAATGATGAGATGAGGAAGGTGAATCGTGCACAATAACAATGCATATATTATTACAATAGCGCACAAGTGACATTTAAAAAACAGAGGGTAAACTTTGGGTAGGTTTATCGTTCAACGCGCTTTTGTTCGGAACCCATTAACGACAACCGTTCAAAACGATCACAAGGAATACTGCCGCCTACATTGATTAATTGCACAATATTTGTCACGTTTTTTTAGGGTCCTTGGTTATAGACATATGTCTGAAAATGGACTGAAGGTACTAGAGTCTCTTTAAGTTATTATCGTTATCCCTCTGTCTTCGAACACACACAAATAGTACACAATGTGACTACGAGAGTAAGAAAAAAAAAAAGTTTTATCGTGCTAAAAAAATTATTTTCCCAAATATATCTTCAGGATATCTTACAAAAAAAAAAAAAAAATGATTTGACATCAACTTTATTTCTAGATTTGATTTTGATTATTGTTCATGTAAAAAATCCAGATTTTTTATAAATCAGTTGTTGCAGATGGAACTAATTTTTTTAATGCTTCTTCGTATACTCATTGCGTATTGATATCTAAAATTGGATTTTTTATTCCATATATTCCATATATTTAAAATGTTTAGTCATAAAAGATTGTTCCAATAATTTATCTGATGTTTATTCTATTAGTTGACTCTCATTTAACGAATATAATTCATGTTTTTTATAAGGTAAAAACGGATTAAGTTTCTGCATATTATTTAAAAGAATATCTTGAGATTGTAGAAAATAATTTAATAATTTTTTTTTTTAATTTCGGCAAACGTATTGCAATTACCTCTTGCAAAACATACATGTATTACAATAGTTTAATTTTTTTTGGTCATTATAATATGTTTGAAACATATCATACATGTTTTTTTTTTTTTAATTAGTTTTTTCTAAAGGTCAAGTTTCTTCGGAAAAGTCTTAACTTTATTATTATACGTAAAAATATTAGTTAATGTCCCTTGCTTACTTAAATTTAACTCATTTATAACGAAAATATATCTGAAAGATACGCAACTTATGCCAACTAAATTAAATCTTGAAAATGGTTAACTAACGGTGAATTTTTGTTTTTTAAAAACATGTTTATTTCCGTTTTTAATTGAAAAAACATCATTAAAATTTTTCCTCGTGATATCCAATGTATATAAAAAAGAATGGAATTATTTTTTTAATCTGATCCAAATTCTTTACACTTAACAGAAAAAATAAGATAATTAAATGGCTCTTCCATGTATAAAGTTTATAATTTTTGTACATTGATTTAAAACGTCAATACAATTTTCACTCATATCTTTTACAGCTGATTGTTCTCTCTCTCTATATATATATAACAATGAGTTGAAATTAGATTTATATGTGCTACTTCTTTAACACGAGTAACTACATCTAAATGAATCCCTGTCATAGAGGTTGCGCCGCCTATGCAAATCTTAATACAAGTAACCTAGTTAATATGTTTGGAAATCATATTAAAATTATTCGTTGTTTTAAAAATTTCGTCTGCTGTAATAAATGTTTCTTTAAGGTGCATAAAAACTATTCTTTTATATTGTACAATCTATCATCAATATATCTCACATAAATTAATAATAAAACTGAATTACTTATATCTGTTGATTCATCTAACTGGATGGCATAATACAACAATTTGTTTATGATTTCGATAAGCTGATACTCAATGTCATCAGCTATAAAAAGAATTTGTCCATGAATAGTGTCATTAGACATAGAAATATTTTTTATTTTTGAAACGTGTTCATTATCGAATAATTCTGAATATATATCGACCATACAAAGTTTAATTAACTTTTCACCAATATCATACGGCTATTTTGTCTTTGCGATTTGAATAGCTGTAATAAAAAAACAACTATTGCATACAATTTTATATTATTTTTTTTGTCTTTAACTCTTCTAGATTTCTAAAAAAAAAAAATAAGTTGTTTTATTTCTGTATTTGTTATGGTTCGTTTTAAGATGTCTTAAAAGTTTATTTGGCTTTAAAGAAGTATTTGCAAGTATAATACTTCAAATGTATTCCATCATCAATGTGGCAAATCTATTTCGTTTTCATTAATGTAAGTAAAACTATAACTAATGAATTTATCAAAGTATTTGTATGTGTAGTTAGTTCATGCTTTTTCCTTTTTTCTAAGCTTTTCACCTATCTCTGTTTCTTGTTTATTTGTATTTATCTTCATTGTTTATTTTTTTACTATTTCCATGTACCACAGGTTTTTTAAAAGAAGATAATAATAATTTTTGTATATTCATTCTAAAGAAACATTTGAATTTAAAAAGACCAACGCCCAATGCTCGACTTGGCAAAATTAAAGTAGGGGGACTCTGTTAACTTTTAAAAACAGAGCGTCCCCATCACTTGTTAAACGTTACTAAGCCGTGGGGGCTACGCCCCCACACCCCCTATACCCCTCTTTAAATCATATGAAAAATATTAATAAATAATCAAAATAGAAAAAAAATTACTATAAATATTATATTTTATATTTTAGATATAACTAATATTTGTTTATAATGTGGAACAAATTTTTTGTGGCACAATTTGTAGTGATGATTTAAGATAATTTGTTAAATAATAATAATAAATATCATAATAATTACTAAAAATCTAAGGTAAGAAAAATTATTATGATGTTATCACGTGCATTTTGATAAAAAATCAGAATGATGCAGCGTCCCCTGCGTTCCCCTTAAAAATAAATGTAGGGGTACGCTAAAATTTCTGAAAAATTAGTTGGGGTACTCCGTCCCCCTGCGTCCCCCCCCCCCCAAGTCGAGCACTGCCAACGCCAAAATAAATAATATACAATACGATTATTTTGCACCGAGTTATTATACACGATTATACAACATAATTACACGAGTACCTAATACTAATAGTAATTCGTAGGTACTTCATGAAGTTCACATTATTAATAACTGATACCAAGAAAAATGCGTGTCAACAACATTTTATCGTTTCTATAAATTCTATAATAATAATCCAATATACCGATAAAGTATATTTCTTTATATATTATAGTTATGAAAAACAACGTCCAAAATGATTAATTGTATGCTTGTTTGTCAAAAAATGATAATTATTCAAAAATAATTTTTTTTTAAATTTTTCACATCGTTAGTCCAAAACTAGAATATTATATCAACGTTTTACATTGTTAGCGAATCATTCAAAATTATTTTCGACCCGAAATTGGGTCGCGACCCAACGGTCGGGAACTGCTGGTCAAAAATGGCCCTAGACCGCTTGAACCGCGATCAACGACAGCAATATTACGAAGAAACGTACGACTACTAGTAAGTGCGACGAATTACCAAATGGCATAAATGTTGTGTTGATCCTTTCAGGTTTTGCAGTTTCATCGAAAAATCGCCGTACATTTTTACAAGTGCAAAGTATTGATTTCGGGTTGAGAAAAAAAAAAAAACTAATAAAAAATAAAAAAATAAAAATATAAAGGAAAAAAAAGTCTGGCTGCGGGCGACAGTTTGACGACACGGGGCCTTTTAAAAGTTCACGCCGGCACCGGGCAGCCGCCGCCGCCACCGCCACTGTCGCCGACGGGAGAGAAGTGTCCGCGGTATCGATTAAGGTTCTCACCGTTGCCGTTACGCAACCGGGCAGCCGTGGCTACGGCGCGGTGCCAGACGACGCGTCCCGGTTGTCCCGCGGCGGGTAATACGTGCGGACGGTAGGCGAAAGGGCGCGCGGCCCCCCCGGTGGTGCCGGGCGAGAACGCGAGGAGAGCGCGCGCGCGCCACAAGTGTGTCGCCCTCCCGCGCGCACGGACCCGGGCGCCCGGCGCGACAGGACAACCGCGGCGGCGGCGGTGGTGCATCGCTGCGAACAATCACCGCTGCGCAACTGCGCGCACCGCGCCGGCGGAGCAGCACACACACGGTCGACCGCGGCGCGCAGTGTCCCGGGACACGTTACCCGTTCACCGTGTACCCGCGCCGCATCTCACGGCATGACGTCCAGCGACGGCGGTCTTTCGTGCAGCCAGCGGCAGGACGACCGCGGCGGCCCGAATCTGCCGATAATAATGGCCACCGGCTGTCGCATGCCTCGGTCGCCGTCCCGCGACAAGGATTTCGCGACGTGCGTCCGGACGAACGGGACCGGCGCCGCCGCGCAGCAGCAACAGCAGCAGCAGCAGCAGCCGTTCGCCACCACCGCCGTCGTTCTGAACCGTGTGCCCGGTTCGTTCCCGGAAACGTTTTTCAAAAGGTACGCACAACGTTTTCACGGTTCGCCCTCGCGCGCGGTCACGGTACGCAAAACGACGTTTCGTTTCTCGCCCGCCTCCCCCCGACACATTATCGTTTCCGCGACGTCCCGTCCAGCGCCCCGGCGTCCGCGGTCCGAAACGGGCTCGAGCGACGCGTGGCGAAAACATTTAACTCCATTCGGTTCGTCATCGTTGCACAGCCCCATCCGATTGCCATTCGCCCGTCACGTCCATTTTTATCGATCGTTCGAATTCCATCAACATTAACCCTGAATCTCCATTACCGCGGTTCAATCGTTTTTCAAAACATTTTCACGAGATACCGGCGTAAACAATTTCATTTTCGCATTGCTGTTCAACAATATTTTCTTATGATTTTCTAATGCAGCGTAGTACAAGATTATATTAAGTACCAGCAACATAAAATCGTCGTCTGATACGAAACGTTATAATGTTAGCCTAAGCGATTTTGGAAAGCTTCACTGCGTCGGTTTGAACTAGATACTTATAGATTTGCTTTTCCCATTTCAAAGACGAACACAAGGGTTCAGTTATCGTTTACATTATTTCGGACGGTTCATTACAAAAGCTCAACGTGTCCGATAATACATGGATAATATGTGGAGCGATAAGTAATTGGTGGGAGTATAATAATCGATAACGTATGAGAAACGGTTCGAGAAGAAACCGCCCCTTAAGTTCTGACTTAATAATCTTTCCTAACCTTTTAAATAAATTAAAATTTTTTTCTGAAATTGCTAAAAATACTTTGATGTTATAAATAAAAAAAGAATTATCTTTTCTATGCACAAGTTATTTGAATAGTTATAATATTATTTAATAAGAAATGATTAGAAATCGTAATTTTTAATCTTAATTAATATTTATAATTTATTAATATTCCATCGTTATTTCTTTGTTTTCTACATTATGTATTTTATATGATATCTTTAATTATATATATATATATATATATATATATATATTAATTAATGCAAATATAAATTAAGGTAATGACAAATATCATTTAAAATTTATTTGTTTCTAAAAATACGAGTATATTTATAAATATACTAGTGTATAGTCGACGTCGACCTATTAGTTATAAAAATAACATTTTATGTTTTATTTCCATAATAAACTAAACTGATTGTTAATTATTTTAGGTATAATATTTTTTTGGATTTTTTATTTTTATGATAACAACATGATTTAAAATATTTATACATCGGTCTGATATTTCATACAAAGAATGTAGATCAACATTTGCATACATTAAAGAAATTTACTTTTTGAATGGAACTATGTGGATTTAATATAGTTTTTGATAACATATTTTTGAATTTTTTCATAAATTTACATTTGAAGTAGAAAAAATAATGGTCTATTACATAAAAAAATCAAACAAATATCCCGAATAACTGTTTTAAAAATATGTTTATTAAATTGTAAAATTAATTTTATCTTAAATAAAAACTAATTAAACAAAATTTGAATGCAACATTATTCTATAGAAAACAAGCCATAAGGTTAGGGTTTAGTTTAGAGTAAGGTTTTATAGACACAACAAAATCAACTGTATAATGGATTATAAAATGAGATTATTTCATTTGATAAAATTAACCTTTATAATTTATCATATTTTTATTAATTATAATAATTATCATTTTTTAGCGACCTAAAATATAAAAGTCGGTTTATCGAATAAAAAGTTGTTTGTTATCTGGTAAGTATTTAATTTAGTCAAGACTGAATGAAATGTGCACAGTATGAAATTGCACGTGCACATCGTATTATGTATTATTGCTGTGAAATTAAAATCTTGACCTTAGTGAACAACTCAAGTATAATTTAATTTATTAGTAATTGAACAAATTTATTTTCTTTATGTCATAATTTTTATACTTTATATACTTAATTAGTTTCTACAAATCAGTTTACAAGTGAGAGTAACAACAGTATATTGTATATACTGTTGTATATTACAATGCTCACATGGAAAATATATTATCTGAAAAAATTAGAGGATTCTGAACTTGAGTCAAATACAATTTTAAAAGGCGCATAATATAAATACGACCAAAATATTTCATGATATGAAGAATTCCATTCGTTATATAAGTAGTACAATATCGTTTTGTATAACTCAAGCGTGATTTGATCAAATATCTACAAATTTAAAATTATTACGCTTGTTTAAATTTAAATGACTGTGTTTACTGTTTAATACAAATCCAAATTATATACTATTACACTCATAACATTTTTTTTTTTTTTTTGGAAATATGTTTGTGTATCTGATCCCTTCTAATTTATAAAATGTATACGTTTGTCCAAAATTTGTATTACAAGTATATTATTAATGTACCAAATATATTTTACAGACCGTTTATTGGTCTACTAAGAGTTCTAAAAGTTTTTCCAGTTAAACATAAAAGTTTAAATTATTATTTAAATCGCTATTGTTTTTTAGGCTTTTACCAAACAGTTCATGCATTACCGTCTACACTTGTATATATCATGTATAAGATGTAGGAACACATTTTTTAATTAAAAGCTGAATAAATAACTGCAATAGAAAGGCCTCGTTTGGTATTGTTAGATTTTATAGTTCATACTTAGGTACTGTTAAAAAAAAATTTATTTATATTATACTGTTTTAAAATTATTAATTATTAAATACATGTACCATTGATTTTACAATCTTATGAATACGCTATCATATTGAATTAGTAGCGAATACTTGGATGCAACGACTAGACATCTCTGAAGGTAATCGTTTTCATTTAAGTTCATAAATATAGGTTTTAACCATAGAAAAAAAATAGTTGTCTATTATTGAAAACCTTTTTATATGAAGTCGAATACAAGCGATTACAACAGCTTATAATAACTGCGTCGATGTAAACGTTACCAATTTTAACAATATAATGGCGTATCTGTATATAATAAAATCATGTAATAGTTGATCTGTTACCGTACATACAATAACTGCAAGCTTAAAAACAATTATAATTATCTTTCTCTCTCTCACACACACATATACACACACACACACGCAGTGCCGTGCCTAGCATAATCAGCGCCCGGCGCGAAGAATTATTTCTAGCGCCCCCACCCCCTCTACGAAATATTTTTATTTGAGGCTTTGATGAATAATTGTTTCCTGATGAAAAATATGCACTATGACGTGAACACAGTACGTCTGAAAACTAGATATCATGGGTTCAAAATAAAATCGTACAATTCCTTCCTGTCGTTGTTATATGTCGCAGTCTATGTTATGATATTAAGTCTATATTTATGTTATTGAATTAATTTTATCAAGTAACAATAATAATAATATAGTTGTTATCGACGACGGCGTCATTTCGGGGAAAAATAAATACTAACGCTAAGAATAAAAACACTATATTTGTAACCGGTAGGCAATCAATGCAATGCTAATTATGTCGAGATAGTGGTGTTCGACGAGAAAAAAAAAATGAATTAATATTGAGTATTTTAGTAATATTACTTAGATTATAAAAATGTATTTGGCGCCCCGGTGGTCAATGGCGCCCGGTGCACGCGCACCTCTTGCACCCCCCTAGTACACACACACACACGTACACACACACACACACACACACACACACACGTACACATTGTTGTATATTATGTTAACTGTTTGAATACGTACTTGAAAACTTAATAGTGTTTTGTGTTTGGAATAGAATGTCTCAGGACATCACGAATTCGGCGTGGTTCGAGGAGGAAAATGATTTGATCAAGAGCTGCGGTGCACTGCAGTCCGCGCTAGGGCTGTCCAAGAGCTTCAGTACCAGCGACATAGCGGACGTCACGAACCTGGACTCGGACAACGAGGACATCCGCATGCCGCACAGTGCATCTGAACTGGCCATCAACAAGTTGCGTATCAACTCGGACGTGCTGCTGATGGCCACCACTATGCAGGGCAGATTGGGCAACACTTCGCGGTCACTGTCCACGTGCGTGGTGGTTGGTGACATGGCGTCCACGTCGCAACTTCCGTCGCCCAACCGGTACTCTAGTTCACAGCAGAACAGCAGCGGTCCGTCCTCGTTCAATCCGACCGACCTCGTGAGATCTGTCAACAAAAAGGTACACGCGCGACTCTCGATGTATACAGTCAGTCAGTCGGTCGTTATGCATGTTGAAGTATAATATTTGTATTAACTCAATATTATCAAGTATAGCAGGGGTGTTCAGTCAGTTATAAAAGATGCAAATAATTTTAATTTTCAATAATGTAGAAAAACATCAATATTTTGATTTAGTTTGATATTCAAAGCAATACAAAAAGAACCACTGACTTAAAATTCTATATTATTTACGGTCAAAAATCCAAAATAAATAATGTTTTTGGAATACTGTATGGTTTTTTGTTTAAAATTTAACTGCTTATAACTTCGAATTTCTTGAAAGAGAAATTCTCTTTTTTATTCCCTTACGCATCACGCATTTTCTTTTTTTTTTGTGCTATATGAGAATCTATATTTGTAACTAAATCCTGGTATACAAACAAATAGATACAAACATATTCTTAGGAATGAAAAAAAATATTTTGGACAAACCAAAACAGAAAGTGAAGGCAATATTTCTTGTTAGGTATTTATACACAAGATATTTTGTGTACTTAAAGGGTATAATATGGTTTAGGTTAGAGAGTATAAGTAGTACCCGATTTTCATCAAATTTTTATGTTATTTAATATTGTATATTGCCCACCCAAATAATACAATTCATTAAAGGTCATCGCTTGTCACGCTACTTCAAATTCAATTACAGTATGATTTATTAATAATCTAAAACATTATTGATATTAAATTGGTTTTTTTTTTTTTTTTTTTGTTTTATAAGACCTAATAAGTAACCAATTACAAAAACGTATTATAAATGATTACGCAAAAATATAAAATATTATTATTGTTAAAAGTAACTGTTTTGATATGTACCAAAAAAAAAAAAAAGGTTAAAAAGGTCTAATCCTAATGTTATTTAAAAAAACCAAATAAAAAATTTAGATTAAAACACTTTGGGGCAGAATATCTATATGATTATAGAACAATTGATTTGCAACTATAATATGATACCGTCAGAAAGGTAAACGTGTAGTTTATCAATCAATTGTTATTGATACACCGATAAAATGTCCACAGGTACGCCAAAATTACATTCAACGACGTCTGTTGTTCACTTACAAGACATTGGAGCGTTTGTCGCTTAGCGAGTTCAATTTGAACAAGACCGGAGGTGTCGGCAGCAGCGGCGGCGGCGGCGGACTGGACCAGCAATCGTTGACCGGCAACGTGGGTTCGAGCAAATACCTATGCGTGCCGAAATCTGGCAAAACTTTGCGTTCGGACGACATCGCCGTGTGCACAGACACTATAAGACGGTACCAGCCGAAAGCGTTCACCCGGTACGACAGGAACATGTTCATAGTCAACTGGCTGGACAACATCGACCCGCAAAACACTGCCGCGGAAGACTAAAAAGGCGTTGTCGCGATGAAACGTTTTACACGCGCAAACTGAATATCTTATACCCATTATATTAGTATATACGAATAAGGTCTTAATTGCTATTTAATACACACACGTACGCATAAATGTCTAAATGTACGTGTGTTGTGTGTTATTGGATTATCTGCATAAATCAAATCGTCGTCGCGCTAATTATATATAAACCTATTTACAACCAATAATTTTTCTGTGTGCTATACTCAATGCTCGAATTGAAAGGGGCGGAACATATTTTTAAATTGTATAGGAGTATCCCTATTAATTATCATTCTCGTTGGAACGAAAGGATCCGTTTTTAATTGTACATGTTTTTTAACATAAACATATACATGCGCGTGAATGTTGTTTTGTACAGACTTGTGTGTGATTAAAACTATTTAATTTAACACGAGAATTTACTTGATCGACGTTTTTTCAATAAATTAAGGGAACGGGAAGTAATGGTAAATGGGAACCAAAGCTCCTCATGTGGTATAATATGATTTGAATGATTTTAGGGAATACTAAATTTTTTTAAGGCTGAGAGTCTTTCCTTTTTTTTGTTAATTCAATTCGAGTACTATATGCTATTGTATATGACTAATATTAATGATTTATTCTATTACAAAATCGATATTACTAAAAATAGTTAATGCTATAATTTATAAAGAATACGTTAGATTATATGTTGTAAGTAGGTGTGTATCGATGGTTTTTATTCTGGATGTAATTTTTTTTCACTTTTTCAAATTCGTTTTATGTAAGTTTTCATTTTACCAAAATTCACAGATAAATAAACTAGGTATTTAAGTATTTTTTATTGTGCTTACAACATTTTACACTATGCGTCAAAAAATTAATTTTAGATAAGTAGTATAATAGAGCATCATCAATTTGAGCGAATGATTCAAAATTTGCCTGAGTAAAGCATATATAATTTGGGTGAGAATAATTAATCATTTAGGCGAATTTATTAATTATTTAGTAATAGGGAATTAACATATCTGTTTAGCAACTTTAATAATATTTACTATAATTACTTATAACTATATTGATTCGGCCGATAGTTGATAACTATTTTAGTCATGGACTGGACACAAAATGCGTAAGGGCTTATTCCACTTTATGTTTGTTCGTCTTTTAAGTTCTTAAAACCAATTTACAAATATAGATAGTGAATAGTAATTTAACCATACATAAAGTTAACTGAAAAACCTAAGTGTCTAAAATAGGGAAGGAAAACGTGTTAGACCATAAAAATTTCTTAAATAGATACATTAAAGCTCACCCAAATAATATATTAGACATATACGGGGCGGTATAAATTTCGCTCTGTTGATGTGTATAAATTCGCCCAAATTATATAAATCCCAAATTCATTCGCCTAAATGAAAGCCGCCCGTATTATTGTTTCTAAAGGAAATCTTTTTTGAGGAAAAGACAAAAAAAGAAAAAACATTACCGTTATCACTGCTAGCTTGATTTAACTTAAAGATATATATTCAAACCTTTTCTTTTAAATATTTTTCTGAATTTGCTCCCGAATATTATCAATACTATTTAGAATTTGACGAAAACAATTCAAGGATTGTAAACGCAACTAATTAAATATTTATGAAATTTTTCGTACTTTCATCATTCAATATTTTATAAAATTAAGCATGATGTAATTAACCATTTGAAATACAAATTAGAATATCAAACAATGTATTAATAGTGCTGTCTCTTAATTTCTCAAATTGTTTAGCAATATTATGCTCGGTAAAAAAAATAGATTAAGACTGGGAAAACTTGTTTTCATACTATGTGCATGTTTTATGACGACATAGCACACAACAAAATAGTTAATTTAACATATATTTGGTATTTAATAAATCTACTTTATTAAGAATAAGACTTAAAATATAAAATATAACATTTTTTCATAATTTTAATATTTTAGAGCTGCTCATAATATTATAACTATTAATTCTTATATACAAAAAATGTATAAAGTAAACACTTAATACACATAATTTTGCTACTTTAGCTTAATTAATTATTGTAAATATGAAAGTCACAGATCGATTTCAAACATGCATTTTATATATTAAAATTATTACAGTATTTTTTATGCTTTTAACAATTATTGTACATGTATTAAGATGTACCCATTTAACGAGCATAAAACATTTTTACCGTACAGATAAATAAAGTCTTCAATTTTTATAATACTAACCTAATAATTTAAAAATTGATTAAATATTAATATTCTACTTACTTTAAGTTGGAAAAAAAATAATTTTGAATTATACCATGATATTTTAAGTCTATA
The DNA here is from genome assembly GCA_034509805.1 of Sipha maydis. NCBI lineage: Eukaryota > Metazoa > Arthropoda > Insecta > Hemiptera > Aphididae > Sipha > Sipha maydis. The sequence continues at coordinate 21,161 of JASXSY010001231.1, read as the reverse complement.
TATAAAATGCGGCCTTACATTTTGTTACCACTTCGAATTTTATTTTCAAATTAATAATTTAAAAAATACTCAATACAATTATCTTATCAAATTATTTAATTTTACATCACATTTAAGCTTAAATATTCTTATAAAATACTATTTTTTTATGTAATAAATAATAATAAATATAATTTAATAACAAAATTAATAACGGGGAATACAATTACAACAATTAAATATAAACTATGAACAATCTATGGAAGTTAAGGACAGTTTGTCCATAACTGTTGGTGTGCCAAGCTTTAAAATTTAAAATTGCCTATTGTTTCTGTCATTTACTTATTACGTAAAGCTAAAAATATTAATCACTCTTTTATAGACATAAAAAGTTACATATAAATAATCATCATTATTTTAAGGGGACCACTTATCTCTAAAATATTTTGTTGTATTTGAAATATGTAATTAATTTGATACATCAATCAATTGATCAAATTTAATCTATTTAAAATAATGTGGCATTTTTTTTAATTCCGTCCAAATCCTTCAAATAAAATTTTTGTTTTTCATAATTTACAATACTAATACATTTTGAACATGGAAAAAACTATTAACATTATTTTGTACGAACTCAGATTATATTAAAATTTAATAGTAAATAATTATATTTAATTATTGCAATAGCATATAAATTATTTTTCAAAAATATAATTTTGAATTGTTTAACTAATTGCTTATTCAGTGATTTATACATGTTAAATAAAGCTAAACGTATCAGTGTAGAACAAGTAAAAAAAAGCTTTTCGTCAAATTAAGAATAATATATTCAATATTTTGTATATTCTTAAATATTTACAATATTGTGTTTCACAATTTTGTTTGTGTAAAGTATATAGTATTTTCTTAAATGTATAAACGTTGGTTATATATGTTATCATCATAGTAAACATTATCAATATCTAGGTTAATGAGTTTTAAAATAAATGTTAATTCAAAATATAAATTACTTTATAACGTTATAATAAACCTATTCCCTTACAATAAATATTGTTCAATAGTAAAATAATTATAATTAGGCGTTTTGTTATAATCCTCATATTTCACACCAGGTATAGTTACTGTTAAAATATGTTATTTCACATTATATATCAATTAAATTTAAACATATATACCTAATATATGTTTCGTTATATATTAATATAATTACCTATCGTATTATAAATGTATAATCTATGTTTTATATATACGTATATATTTAATATATAAAGAGAATACTATACGGAACAATATTTTATATTAATTCAACAATATTATGTGTATGAAATACTCGTTGGTTTGTATACTAAAATATACACTCTTTAAATTGAAAGTAACTATCTGAACACATGTGTGTGTGTGTGTGTACGTGTACGTATAAATTGCGTAATTTATGCATTTATTATGTTACAATATAAATTTTTGCTCAAGTCAGAATACCCCTTTTGGAAGCAAATATCTCTGTTTCAATTTCAAAACGTTAATATAAGTTAAATTTTATTATTTATATAATAATAATATAACTGTTATAGTCTATAAAAAATGTATTTATTTGTATACATAATATATTCCTATCATAATAAATATCTAAAATTACTAAATTATTGACTCAGTTTTTAAATGTAAATTTAGTGCATATAATGATTGCGAATACCAATGAGAAAAATTTACTCGCAGGACAAATTTAATAGACAGCGGAAGTAGTTTAAGTGATTATAAAAAGGTTGTACAAATTTTTGTTTATCACTATATTTTCAGGAAATGGTTTTGAATATTTCACTTCAAAGACTACTCGTTTCGTTGATTTATTCCTTCTATAAAAATATAGTGAGTGTATAGAATATAGATTTGTATTACATAACTTATCAAATATATTATATAATATTATAAAGAATTAGAACAGACAGGATATTATACGGAGATTTGTTTATGGGCATTCGTTTCGCTTTGCTCACGTTTGTGTAATGATCCAGTGCGGTACACAAATTTGAAAGCAATGATATATCAATCATTATGACCGAAAAAGTGATTGGTTATTTTATGGTACAATTGTTTAAAAATTAAAATTTCTCTCTGCGATAAATTGTTATTAATTATTCCGATTATATTAAATCCTTGCACAAAACAATATTATGTTTTGCAATTTTAGCACTATATAATATACTATTGTATAAAACAATTTTTGTATAAAAATTAAAATATTTGTCATCGTGAATCAGATACCAAACCTCTTATAAGTGTCCCCTTCTGAATATAAAATTTCTCCTGGGGATGGTGCGTGACATTAATTCAAGGGGGTTTAAGGGATTAAATCCCCCTTAAATATCAGAAAAAATGTATAAAAAAATGACTTGGCCTACATATTTTATAATTGTTTCAAGGTTTCCCGTGATACTTAATAAAAATATATATAATATATAATGAGTAATAAAGCATGATATTTATCAACATTTTTTTATTTTACATTTCTTCAAAAGTCCATTCGAAATTTTTTCCTGCGTTCGTCCCTGTAATACAAAATAACGCGACCAACCAGCAAAATTTATACATATATTTACCATATATACAGGGTTTGCAGTTAAAATGTTATTCATTTAAATTATTAAATAAAATGTCAAACATTTATCTAGGTCGGAATATACCTGTATGTCATCATCGAGTAGAACGAACATAAAAAGTGCATTTACTATTTACGTTTGCACTGTTGTACATACATTCGTGGTTTACGTTACCTATACACAAGTATTATATAATTTATATATTTTCTGTAATACTTTGCGTAAATAATAAATATGTTTATTTATATATATATATATATATATATATAAACATGTATAATTTGTACGTGAATAGTATTTCAAATTCGTATCGACCAAGTACTGAACAGCGCGAGCTTCACACGTGGGTAATTATTTTAATAATTTCGCGCATTTGAAATTGTAAATACAGCCGTACGCACACTATACACACAATCATAAAAATAAATATTTGACTAAAATAATGACTGTGACAATTGTTATACTATTTTGTAAATTTTTCGTACTAAATACGAAGTACCTGCGTGGTATATTACGTAAACCTTGAACGGGCACATTCAAAGAATAAAAAACTGAAATAAAAAATAGTACACGCATAGGTTTAGATGGAAAACAATTTTAAACAATAATAGTGGGTGTGTACACCAAACGCGACAACCGAACGTTTTCGGAAAACAATGCACGTTAGGGATATGGAAATAAATGCATACAAATGTATCGCATGCGCATAAATCGCTGTTCAACTGCAATTCTGAGCTAGTTGCTGTAGTGCTATAATTAGAGGTTGGCGAAATGGGTGATTGCCGAGGGCGCAGCAAAAAAAAGGGGAGCATTTGAGTTAAATTCAATTTTGATTTTTTCGTATAAAATAAGCGCCAAAATAAAATTCGCCAAGGGCGACACGGAGGGTATCTAGTTATGGCACTAAGTTGCAGTTCATGTTAAAGTACAGTGCTATACTACGCGTACAACACGCTAGGAATACAAATAATAATCCATATAAATTTAATAAAAATCACAGCCGCGTTCGTCAACGTAATCACTGCTACCATATCAACTGGTGGCCATCTGCCGTAGGGTTAGGATAAAACATGCAAAGGTTAATGAACAAAATTGATTGGAGTCGGGCAAGTTAAGGCAACGCCAGCGCGTGAAGTCATGGCCAACGATAATGAATTTAATCCTTTTGAAATCAATACGAAGACTAATATATACTAAAAACGATTGATTAGTCATAACGTTTTCTGCAAGTCTGACACAATAGTACTAATATGTTTCCAGAGGGGGGCCACACGAGCGTGGTGTCAGTCGCGGCCAAAGGATCGCGTACATTATTGATCTGTTAAAACTCTTCAGTATTTTCCATCACGCTCCGTTGATGAGTAGTAAAATTGTGCGTTCTTATCTTTTTTTTTTTTTCGATTTTCAGTGAAACAAGAAATTATCGATTGGATGGTTTTTGTTTTATTTTACTCTAGGATCTGAGTAGTGTCTGAAACATTTCGGTTAGGTATCTTGCGATATAAAATGTCCAATAACATCTGTCAACGCAAGTATAAAATCTCAAAATACGGTTTTCCAAACGGAAGTAAACGTTATTGACTTTTCTCGAATCCGATCGAAGACCGTTGCGAATAGACGCGTGTAAGTATGTGAAACGGGAGGGGGAAAAAAAAACTATACGGCCGATTGCGAGCCGCCTACGACAGTGGTTTTCGACTTTCTATCGACGGCAACGTCGGCGGTGAGGTGGCGACGGGTCGGCGGGCGGCGGTAGGTACACCGTGACCATAGAATAACGGGACCGACGCGCGTGGAACATAAAATACGCGGCCTCGTTTTAGGCTTATCACTTATCACTCAGCGTTCCGTGGCCAAAAGCGGCGGCAGTATCACGTTCCACGCCGCCACGCGGAAGTTGCCGCGGGTCCCGCACCCGTTGCCGAGTATTGATAAAAACCCGGGTCGCTGACGGCGCTGCGCTGGAATCCGCCTGGCTTGCTGCCGGTGGCCGATTCGGTAACAGCAATGTTCTGATCAACGGGGCGGAAAAAAAAGAAAAGAAAGGGATCTCGGTCGTCAGCGACAGCCGCGCGTTATCAGTTTATCATCCGTCACGTTATCAGTCGGTCCCCACTCCGCCGTCTACGTCAGCTCGCGCGCTACGTCTGCACGAAACGGGTCGCCTGGCCCACAAGTCTGTGCGGCGTCAACACGTAGGCCAAGCGGTCCTCGTCAGTAGCGGGAACGGGACAAGCAGCAGCAGCAGCAGCAGCAGCAGCAGTTCGCGGACCGCTACGTTTCGCGCGAGTCCATTACGTTTGTTCGTCAGCGCGCCGGGGACACACCGTTTCCCGCCTCGTCGACGTTCGGAACGCGAAACGTGTCCGAGACGCCGCTCGGTATTTAGGCCACCGTCGACGTAGCCACCAGACATGACGGGTAAGCCTTGTGTTCCGTTCCGATGCACTCCAGTAATTATCCCTTTAGCAATCCCTAGTGCATTTATGTACTTTTTTAATGCACGTTGTTATTTAATGCACTCCATATGTTTTGGCTCACTACTGAAAATCTGTAAGTTCGTCACCGTACTGCCGCAATATGGTAACACGTTTTTCCATCTCTGGTCAGAATATTTCTGACTTGTACCTCTCTTTCGAATTGTTTTCTGGTTCTGTTTCTGATTAGGTGTATCAATCGTGACCTGAATCGGTCTGACTACAATATTGTTAGAACATTTGTTTATACATCTGTTCCTCTAATTAAAACACACTTTTAATCATTTCATGGTTCTTTTTAATGTCCACAAACTTTCTCACTTTTCTGATCACAAAGAAGATACGTGTATCACCCGAGCATATGCTTTTGAGTTTTAAAACTTGATCTAAATAATATTATATCAAGAGAATGTTTGAGTAATCGTACATTTTATGTTTTTATGTCCAAACTCTTTTAAGCTTTGTAATTATTCTATTGATCTGATGCAAATTATGATTTAAATAAATTAAGTTGGTGTTCATTCAATCAAGAGGTCAACACATATGAATGACTTTATTATTAAGGATATATTATATGAAGGATGTACCTAATTTGTGCCATAAATTGAATGTGCCCATTTTATTTTTTACAACTTTTTAAAACAAATTATTTTTAAACACTATAATACTTATATTCATTAAAAAAATATATTTTATAAAGAAACTCAATAAATTTAAGTAATTACTTTTTATGAGTTGATTTTGTTCTATAGCCAATTAATTAAGTATGATTTTATTTTATGAATCAGTTTGATTTCTCAATCCTCATATTACTTGAATAAAATCTGATGAAAGATATACTGTATTAATCTTAAAATTTGCTAGTAAATAAATACATTTTTCAATTATAAAAATGTATTTATATTTTGTTCTTTTCCAATTTAGTATCTGTATTAAATTTTTTTTTTTCTTATGTAAGAAACAATTCAAATTTATACTTCCAAAGTATGATAATTATGAGATTAATTGTTTCTTTAGATAACATTGAATGATTTTTAATGATACAAATTATTATTGTTAATTATAATGACATTTTATTTTATTGCTTATTTGATAATGATTATTTAAAGACATACCTAGTTTACTTATTGAGATTTATTTTTTTTCTAAGCACATAACCTGTTAATATAAAACTTGTAATTTAATAAATTATGTTTCAAACAATGAATGACTTGTTTATTGTTTACAAACAAAATATGACTATGAATGATAATAATTATAATAAAAAATTAACATCTTGTTTGACCATTAAAATAGATGTCTTATTAAATAATATATATATATATATATTTTTTTTTTAATAAGATTTTTTGTATTTAAAATATATTTATTTGTGCCTAAAAATATAAGCATTATGCGCATTTTTAATAAATATAGAAATAAATATGTGATAAGTTCTAATTATTGCTAACAAAAATAATTTCAGATATTTTAACAAATTATAATTTTAATCTTCATTATTTTTGTATAATTTGGTATTAATAAATTAGAGTACCTCATTAAACCTTTATTAAAATCAATAAAAAAAATTAATATATACGTCTCTTAAAGCTATTTTAATAATGTCATAGTTTAGTGATTTACATGATGAGTTTCAACGTCAATAGTCAATTAGTATTTTTTAAGGTTTATAAATTTAATAATTTATCATTCAATATTAAATTACTACTTAAAAAAAATAATCATATACCTTATGTTATATGTTATTTATGTTAAGATCTAGCAATTTTTTTATTAATATTGTTGTATAACTCATTATTAATTATTATTTTTTAGGATCAAAAATGTTATCTTTTATCGCTATTGTGTTAGTGATTAACACACCTTCTATTTGGGCTTGGGACTCTGATCAAATGGAAGTTTTCGATCTTGTCGAAGAAATGAACAATATCAATTTTTATCAGTTTTTAGAAGTACCTGAAGTAAGTATTGTTATTTGAATTTAAATCTATTAAGTATATTCAGTACTTTCACAATGATAAGATTAATCATATTTAAACTCCCCAATTTTTAGCACATTATTTTATCTATTATTTTCTTATGAATTTAATTTTTTAATTTTTTTAAGGCATTTTTGCCAATTTTGTATATCTTGTGTTGTATAAGTCTTATCTGAAAAGTATAACTAACAGTGACTGTACTTTAATCACATTATAAATGTCTGTTGTATTTTTTATGTGTGTTATAATGTATTAAAACATTAAATATTTCTATTTATTAAAAATTATATTTTTAGTTATATTAACTATAATAATAATATATAATAATGATTTATCTATAAATTCAATGCTTATATTTATAATATCAAAAGATAAAAATATAATATAAAATCTTAAACATTTGTCATTTAAATAATTATATAACTATATAATAACTACATCTTATCAACGTAGTATTTATAAATTTTTCCTTCCTTGGCTTTAAAATTCTGTAAGAATTTTGGCTGCCGCCATTATCGCTCTCCAATCATCATGATTCTGGACTCTGTCTTCCCGATTCATCACTATAGTATTACTAAATTCTTTCTTATTCCATTTATCCAACTTTCTAAGCCTTCCCTCTCAGTCTTTTTCCCATCAGATGCAATTCAATTGTTGCTCTCGCACTAGTAGTTTCTGTTTTTCACATAGTATAACCAAGTTACTTGATTCTTTGATACTTATTGTAACGTGTTAACAATGGAACTTGAGTGATTTCTTAAAGTTCTATATTTTTACTTCTATGCCATACATTTAGCTCACTATCAAACATTATTAGTATTTATAAATATTTATGATATTTCATGTATATTGTTGTCTTATATTTTTGCTTTAAATCTTAGGTACTGTAAATTATAATATTTTTATAAATTTTAATTATATAATTTAATTTTCAGAATGCTAATTCATCAGCAATAAGACATGCTTTTAGAAGAATGTCATTGTTATTACATCCTGATAAAAATAGTGCTCCTGATGCTGAAGCAAGATTCAGAGAATTAGCATCAATTCATGATGTTTTACGTGATCCTGTAAAACGAGGTCATTATGACAAAGTTTTAAGCGAAGGATTACCAGATTGGCATCATGCTGTTTATTACTATCGACGAGTTAGAAGGATGGGTTTCCTTGAAATGATTGTTATTCTCTTTTCTATAATTAGTGTTGGCCAATATCTTGTAGCTTGGGGATCATATATAGAAAATAAATTCACTGTGGTAATTATGATTTTACTATCGTTTAATGTACAAGATAAATGTTCTGTAATGTTTATTGGTAATTTAATAGGTTTAGTTATAGGTTGAGTGATATACTTGTAGTTAAAATTTGCACTTCTTAATAAGGTCATGTTTTTTCTACAGGATGAATTAATAAGTTCGAAAATGAAAAAACTACGAAAACAAAAGAAATATCGAGGTGATACAACATTGCCTCCTGAATTTGATGTGAACATTCCAAAACCAAGGTTTATTTTAAATACATTTATATATATATATATATGTATATTTATAATTTTTCATTCTTTAAAATTTTAAAATATGTTTCAGCTTAAAGAATACCCTTCCTTGTCAATTACCTTATTGGTTATGGTTATTTATCTTAAAATCACCATCTCTAACATCTTCAGCTGTATCATTTTTGATTACCAAATTCAAAGAGCGAAAAAATAATCAGAAGTAAGTTTTTAATTATGCACTTAGCATTAAATTATATTTTAAATATTTGGCAAGATCATAAATTTTATAATAAAACATACTATTTATTTGTTGTACACTTAGTACTAAACTAATTTTTACATAAGATTTTAAAAACTTATATATTTTTGTATTTTAAACACAGATTTTTAAAAATTAACACCATAAATATACTAACCGTACTATAGTATTTTAAAATCATAATATTGTTTGTGTAATATAATATATTTCATTTTAATTGGTATACTTTTATTTTATTACTGTTTAATCCAAAAATAAAAAATAATTATTTTTATTTATTTTTAGGAAATTAGATTATGAAAAATCAGAACCAATTATTCGTGAAAGAGTAAGACGTCGTAAGGTACCATATAAGATACCAGAGATAAATGATTATGTCAGCACTAATGGAGATACCCGTGGAAAAAACCATACAGAAAAAATTGAAACCCCAGCAGTTGCTGGTGGTTTGTGGACCGATGAAGATTTGTATGAATTGTCACAAATGGTAAATAAATTTCCTCCTGGTACATCAGATAGGTGGCAAAAAGTAGCAAAAGCAATGAAACGTCCAGTTCCCGAAGTTGCATTCATGGCCAATAAAATGAAACAAAATGGGTATAAAGTTCCAAATCCAGAAGAAATAGTTGAATCAGTTATCACAGAAGAACCAAAAAAAATTAAGACAAGAGCAACTGAAAATCTTGAATCAAGTAACAGTTCATGGAATCAAATGCAGCAAAAAGCATTAGAAAGTGCTCTTGTAAAGTTTCCAAAAGGCTCCACTGAAAATCGTTGGGAAAAAATATCTAAATGTGTACCAAATAAAACTAAAGTAAATAAAAAATTATTTTATATATTATCAATAATGAGCTTTATACATATTTTGTTTTATTTTTTCAACAGGAAGAATGTATGGCTAGATACAAAGAATTAAATGAACAATTAAGAAAGAAAAAGGATTCTATTGATGGCGTTTTAGAAAATGTTGATAATGACAATAACAAAAAATAAACTATTAATTTTTACATCCTTTGCTTTTATGTCCCTTGTTCTTCTGAAGTCTGATTTGGTTGTGATTATTTAAGTTCATTTTAAAACTGAAAATTTAAAATCAGCATCTGCTGGTCACTTGAAATATCAATCTATGAAATATTATTTGATATAATAACACTTAAATTGTTTTGAATGTCTGTTGATAATTGAAAATGAAACGTAATTTTTGATCCCAATTAAGAAATAATTCATAAAAAAAAAAAAAAAAAATTCCCTGTTTTAAATTGTATTTTATTTGTTAGGAAAAAGATGTTATATTACCATTTTTAAATTAATATACTATGTAAATAGTGTGCTATATTGTTTAAATATTCTGTAAAAGTCTTCTAAACTGACTGGTATCTATTTTATTTGGCTTATTGTTGTTTTACTTTCTTATCTTTTGTTATCCTATTTTAAGTTAATTCCTTATATGTCATTACATATAAGTAAAATATAACTTTTTTTATGTGTACATCAAGCTTTATTGATTATGATTTTTTTTTTTTTTACAATATTGATTTATTCTTTTGTTGATAAAAATGTGTAACTTTTAATGAACTGCATTTAATTAACATAAGTGCTATAAACTTATTGAGAATGAATCACAATGTACCGAATTTAGTAATATTTTTAAATATTTAATGATTGTATTAAGTATAAGCATTCATTAAATATTAATCTGGGCTGGAAATATTATGGGTTTAAATATTAATTATTTAATGGAACTACCTACTTGTAAAATAGTTTTTCGACAACATTAATTATGGCTATGATAAACAATTACAAATAACTTCATTAATAAATTGTGTAATAAATTATAATTGAAAATCTTTCCTAATAATACTATATGATTAATTATAATAACTACTATTTGTATTAATTTTTAAATAGGTATCTATTTTTCGTCATTTAAGACTGTTTCATTACTTGCATTAAAAATCCTTCAACTTTATTGAGTGTATTTTTTTAGCTATAATAGAATAATAATTCTTCATTAATAATTATGTATTATTAGTCATAATTTATTACCTTGTTGTAAATAAGAGTCAAATTATAGTTGTAGATATTAAGAGTAAAAGTGATTTTAAAATATTTGCGTTAAAAAGTGGATAATATTTTGGTTATATATATAAATATGTATAACATGATAATAGGTTTATAATGTAAAAGGTTTTGATTTTAATTAATACAGAAGTAGTTATCTATTATCACTTATTAGTTATAATACTATTGTTTTGGTAATTAACTGTTTACTAACTATAGTTCTACAAATAAAGGTAATACCTATATAAAATTACTTTTAAAATAGATACTACATTTTGAGCACCCATTTAATTATTTATAATTCAAAAAATATACACATCCAGTAAAATATTATTGTTTAGGATTTTCCAAACAGTGAGGATAACTTTTGTAATTAAAACTAATTTTTATGATTTTATCAGACTTAACAAATTATTATAGATAATTAAAATATATTAAAATTAAATTGTTGAGCGTTGCTAAACCATATCATAGATAAATTAGAAGAGCTAATAGTTGACAAGGAAAAGGAGACAATAATTGTGAATCTAAAATTATAGATAATATTTAAATAATTAAATAATTATTTTTTATGTTTAAAAATCTCAATAAAAATAAAAATAAGAAAAGTAGTCTTTATAATGTTTGGCATTGCGGGTGAGAACTGTCATAGGTAGTTATTAATTTTGTTTTTACATGGACGTAAGTTACGTAATGATAAGAATAAATAAAAAAAACTGCTTATATAGATTATATAATCTATCAGATATATTTCGATAAGTTGTTATTGAATTAATAGTTATTTTACTTACATCATTCAACTAAAGAATTCGAAAGTTTTTCTGTTGATTTTTGTGTATTTGAAGTTCAGAATCTGCTTTGTTTTATCGAAATATAGTACCGTGTGCTTTTACAATCTTTATTTTACGTTCCGAAGAATCAAACTATCAACATACCCTTATTAAATTATAATTTATTTATTCATAGATATTTTTTTTTTTTTAACAACTAGTAAATATTAGTGCAAGATATTATTATTTTTAATGCAATTAATCAAGAACAATTGTATTTTCTTATGAACATTAGCAGTACCTATCCAAGTTTACGTCATACAACTTGGGATTATACCTAATTATTTATTCATTACCTAAGACATTTTGATAGACACGTAGAAACTAAGATTAAAAAGCAGCCGAGAGACTTGTGGGTTAATGTGTACAAATTACAGGTACAACAGGAAATCCACTTTGCATATTATAAGTGTAATAATTTATAGTAAATAAATTAGTATAGTTCTTAGTATATGTGACTGACACTTGACTGCGACGACAAACTACAGCTGGTGTATTTCAAAAATATAATTACGTGTGTTCAGTACCGTAACTACTCTCCGTGGCACACTTGGCCAATTTTATTTTAGCGCATATTTTAAATGAAAAAAAAAACAATTTTAACTCAACTCAAATTTACTCGCTCCCTAACTTTGCTGCTCCCTTGGCGACCGCCTTTTCCGTTAACATTACGGCACTACGTGTGTCCCTAAAGTTATGTGTAGTACGACACACTTTGTGTAGTACGAATTTTAAAAATGTGTTAAAATAAAACCTTTATAATAATATTTTATACAGTTTTATATAGCTTCATATTTTTTTAATAATTTAATGGTTTTTTGACAAACCATATTTTAATTATTATATACATTTTACACAGTAAACAATATTTTGTGTTGTTACTTCTTATACTCATTATAGTTGTTATTATTTATTGTTATTGAGAGTAGCTATTTTTATTTTTATCAGCTTAGTAATGTTTATCTAGAAATAACCCGCATGCAACACTGCAATAGCCGTCGCTGATAGTATTATTATTAAACTCAATACCTATTTTACTAATATAACCAGTAACCGGACACACCACACACTAATACATTATAGAGTATAGACAGTCTGACAGTACTACACTCTACAGTAGACATAATATTTTAGTTATTGCCAATTGGGTTTTTGGACTTCATAGTTGTTTAGTTTTATACGTTTTATACTATCATGTCATGCTCTTACTCCCTTTCATACGTTATTGTTGTTTAGTTGTTCGTAATAGTTTTATTTCTACATATTTCCACAATGCATAAATTTTTAATAAAAGTAAATGGTAACTTTGCTTGGTAGCACACAACTATTATTATATAGCCCATACTAACGAGCGACGTCAGCGTACTTTATTGATTCTTGAGAATGGAGTGACTAATATACTTTACAGCCGTCACATTCATTGTTAAGCTACGTCCAGATTATAACAATTTGTAACAAATAACAATAACATATGTTTGTAACATTTGTTTAAAAGTTCTACAACATCTGTTATTAAGTTGAATAACTTAAGTTACTAACATCTCTGAATAAATAAAATTAAGTAGTCTTCATAATGATGTCGAGTGCGAATGTAGTTGTTGCTACAGCAGCATGTGTAATTTTGAGCGCTTGTACCAAGAAAAAGAAACAAAAAAGGTTCTGGGTACGTCCTTCACTAGCTAATAGGCAAAATTATAGTGGAAGTGATCTCATCCGTGATTTAAGGCAAGATGTTAATAATCCTTTAATTGAAGAACTTAGATGCAATGGGCATTTTAAAATATTTGCAAGGATGTCTAGTTCAGATTTCGAGTTCCTTATTATTTTCTATCTCATTGGTCATAGAATTGCTAGAAAAGACACATTTCAGAGAAGCTATACCTGTTATAGAACGATTTGCAGTAACACTTCGTTTCTTAGCAACCGATGATTCATACAGTAGGTAGCCTAATGTATTTATTTAAAATGTTTAACAAAGTATATCCGTAATAGTACCTGAAGTTTATGAAGCGATAATAGATGGCTTAAAAGAATATGTAAAGGTAAGTTAAATAAATTTAATTATTACTGGCATATCAGGGCTGTCAAAATTTGTGTATCATGTTTAATTTTTAATTTAAATTCGTACTGTGAAATTTGAGAGTAATGTTTTATTCAATGATTGAACAATAATTACGAGGCTGATAAATAAATTAAGTATAATATTTATTGCATGTTTTTATAATACAATATTTTTTTTTTTCAATAAAATCTTCTACAAGCACAATTATGTTCAATTATAAAGACACTCCTGAATATTAATATTAAAAAGTTAATACATTAAATCATTTAACACTGATTAATGTATTTTTAGACACCTGGATCTGAAAGAGAATGGACATTAATAGCTGATGGTTTTTTTAATTTATGGCAATACCCTAATTGCATCGGGGCAATGGACGGTAAGCGTATAACCCTGCAGGCACCTAATCATAGTGGTAGTGAGTTCTTCAACTACAAGGGATTTTTTATTATTGTTCTTTTTGCCGCTGTTGATGCAAATTACTGTTTTATCTATATTAATATCAGATGTCAAGGATGCATTTCTGATAAAAGAGTTTTTTCAAACACAATTTAAAAAAATGCTTGAGGAATGTTCTTTAAATTTGCCTACTGAACACTCATTACCATCAAGAATAAAATGTGTGCCGTAAGTAATAGTAGCAGATGATGCATTTCCTCTACATCCAAATATATTGAAACCTTACCCAGGGTTGCAACTGACGGGATCAAGACAAAGGATATTTAATTATCGATTGAGTAGGCCAGAAGAATAGTCGAGAATGCGTTTGGTATTCTTTCATCACTATTCTGTTTACTTCGTAAGCCGCAACTTCTTGATCCAGAAAAAGCCAAAATAACCACTCTAGCTTGTGTATACTTACACAATTTTCTTCGAAGAAGCACAACCTCAAAGTCACATTACAATCCTCCAGGAACTTTTGACTCTGAAAATAAAGAAACAGGAGAACTACATCCAGGTCAATGGAGATCTGATCAAGCTGAATTTACATCATTGACTCCATTAAGAAAAATAGCAAAAAAATCCTCAAGTGCGGCTCAAGAAATTCGAGATGAATTTAGTCACTATTTCATTTCAAGTGAAGGAAGTGTTCCATGGCAATAAAAATATTAGATAGGAATTTTTAATAAGATAAGAATCAGTTTCAAATATGTATTTAATAATAAATATAAAAATAACAAATGTATACTTTTTTGAATATATAATAATTAATCAAAAGAATATTATAACAAAATAAATAGAAACCTTCCTAATAGTAAGAAACTAAATTAAATAATTTGAGCATACTCATTAAAAAAGCACAAGAGAAATATATAACACAAGAAATTAAAAAATCCTTAGTAGGTTGACAAAAAATAAATAAAAATTAATAAAAATAACCATATAAATGTAATGGCCTATATATCTGTATATATATATACTGTCCAGGCTTGTGTCTTCAGTATTTAATCCTGATATTATTGAATGTATAGTCTGTTCATATGATGGTGTATGTATAGGTGTACTGAGTCCACTTTTTGATTGATACATTTGATAATTATTGTTTGGAGTATTTGTTGGTGTAGTAACTTGTAGATTTTGTACGTACGGTTGGTTTCCATAATGATAAAAATTATGTTCGTTGTATTTGCCCATCTTTGTTTCACATAATATGGTATTTATAAGATGTTGAACAGTGCTTTGAGCATATGGTGTACTTAAACTTTTTATTTTACGAGCAACATGTTCCTCATATATTTGATATTCATCTCGATCTACTTTTTCATTAGATCATTCATCACCTTATATGCTTCTTCTGCCATAGAATTAATATTTTTCTTTTTCAATGTATTTGTTGTGGAAAATGTTTTGTTTTTTACAGCAAGTTCATGTCCAACAAGTGACTGACTGTTGTTCAAATTTGATTCTTCAATGTACTGCCCTTTAGTGTTGTTAATGATTGTTGTGTCATTATCATTCCCAATTGTAACGTTTAAATCCATCTTATCATTTGTATTTTCGGACTAAAATAATAAAAATTATAAAATTAATGTTTTATTATGAATATATTTTATTTTATTAAAATTGATTTTATTTACCTGTATGACTAATCCCGCTTTTTGAGTCTGATGTGGTTTATTTTTATATTTTAAAAAAATGAGAACTTTTGAAAGCAAACCATTTCGTTTCTGTGACATCATTTCTTCCATCTCCCGATTTACTTTTTTTCTGTTCCCGTTGAATTTGACCAATCACCCTCTTCATTTTATTGTCTACTTCACCTCTTTCAATAGATAGTACTTGGGAAATTTCACACCAGGCATCATTCTTCTTGAACTCATTTTTATAGTTTGAATTTGAGGTACCTATTCCACAAAATCTCACGTTCACGGTACGATTCTATAGCTGCAACTTGTTTGCGCACAATCAATAATTTTTACCTGAAAAATCGGAACTCGTTTGGGCACACGGTTATGTTAAATGTATAACTAGTTTGCGCACACGACAATAAATATATTTTATCTCGGTAAACAGATGATCACTGATAATCATCGATAAAGAAGATAGAAATGTTATTAAATTACTTACAAAGAGTACATTTCGATAACTTATAGTGTGCATACATACAATTTGTGACTCGAACCTTTATTTACTAAACATGGATTTAGAAATTAGTAAAATTTTTTAATCACGACGTGGAAATATTTGTGAAAATAGTTTTAAAATCACCAAATATCGTGTTTTAAAAAGTGGTGATTTTTATTTTCATTGTACCAATAAAAACACTTAGGTATTATTAGGTATTATTTATAATACTTACATAAGTATTATAAATTAGGTAACACTTAAATACATTCTACAGACATTTTAATCAACAATTCTACACTCCACATCCCCACATACATCAGGTAATGAACGTAATTCTTAAAATACAATCAGAAACAGAATTAAAAATAATCTTAATCAACAAAAATATAAATATTTATCACCGTAAGGAGTTAATAGAAAGTTAAACATTGCATAAACTTATACACAAAATATACATCTGTCGAAATAAACCAATTACCTACATACAAATAATGAGAAATTGTTGTTACGGAAAATAATAGACATGTATATTATCCTACTATATTACTATAAATTTACCTATGCTATACTAAAATTAAAATCAAAAATTATTATCATGCATTTCTAACCACACCTATACATTCATAGAAATTCCTAAGTCTGTTAAGGAGGAAGGAAAATGTATGTAAGTACTTTAATAATTTACTTACTAATAAACAAATATTAATATTTAAGGCAATTAAACTATTAAAGTTTAAAAGATAACTGTGCACAATCCATGCGTGAGGTTTGAGGCTCAACTGTTCCCAAACGAGTGGTAGTTTTGTGCGTAAACAAGTTGTCTATTTAGTATTTGTGCGCAAACCAGTACCGCCCAATTCTATTAAATGGCTAACAGTGTCTTGCTGCCATTTCATTTTAAATAATACTTGTACGTTAATATAAATTTAAATAAGATTTAAATATGTATAAAAAGTTTTAAATGATAAATATGTAATTTTGTTTAAAACACGCCGTACTTTTTCGGTTTAACATTGATAACACATTGATAAACCAAAATTAAATTTTTAAATTTTATAAGTTCCATCCAGATATGTTTATAACTGATGTATAAACCGTGTATGGATCTATAGTATTATACCATTATATAGAAAGACTAGTCTACTTTTGTCAAAAAAATAATAACGGCTCATAATTTTGGCTACCGGTCCAAATTGTGTGCGGCCCACCGAAATTTTCTCGGTTCAATCCGGGCCTGCCAGGACTACTGAAATATTTTTAATGAGACCCTATAGTTAGCATTAAGTTAATATTTATTAGTTTTAAGAGTAAGGGACCTATATTTTAACTGATATTGCTTAAATTAAATGTAATTTATTCTAAAATATTCGGTAAAAAATAAATTATGTTTTGTAAAAAAAAAAATTAAAAAAAATGTTTTACATTTCTGTGTGAACATTTATTATGATAGTATAATTATTGCAATTGACTTTAAAAGTACAAATCATACATAATTGTAGCTAGTTGAAAAAATATAAATTGTATGCTAATATACCATGTTATAAAATAATAAACATTTTAAATTATGTTTATTTAATTATTTATACATTATAATTAACTAAATATAATTACATATTTTGTTAAGATAGGGTCCAAATGTATTGTAGACAACCCTAAAATAGAGGTCTGGGCACGCCTATGGTATGAACATGGTAATGGTATGGTGAATTTTGTATAAAATTTTCGAGATTTTATAGTCCGTTAATTGATTGACATTTTTTATGAAAAAAGTCCAGAAAACTTAAATACCTATTTCAAATGTATCTTACCTAAATACAGCATAAAAATGTCAATATTATACAACACTAATACACTAAAATAAATTAGAATTTCGGTAATTAAATCCGTATCTAATCATTCGAGGTAGGTATATATCATAAACTTTAACTCACAATAATGACTTGCTCTTTTTATTCAAAATATGACTCTTGATGTAGTTCAACATTTGTTATTTCGAAATTTTAAATTATTTAAATTATTTCGATAACATAAGGTTGAAAATATTTTGAATAGTTTATAGGTGCCAAAATAAAAATGTATAATATTATAACTTGGTTTCAATGCGACACGGTACTATAAACCAGTATTCTTTCAGGATTTATTTTTTACATAAAATGTTTAATTTTTACTGTATTTATTAGTAACATTTGCATATTAATTCGTCATTAAAATATAATTTATGGAATAACTTGGACTTGGTACCTACTTCAATGGTATTACCCATTTTACTGATTTACATTTTGTCCAATTTTCCTGACGAATTATTTCATATTAAAAACGGTCAATATTTAGTATTTCCACACCATATATACCTTAATATTTTACACGGTTTCTAGTAAGTTGTCACGTTTCAACTTGACATATCCCTTTTGGTAAACTTTGACGACAGGCTTGTCAAGCGTACTGTGTTCATAGGAATTATAAATAAGAAGATTGGAGGGGATGAATATAATATCACAGAGCTGTAAAGTAGGGTGACCATATTAAGAAAATAAAAAAACGGGAGAGCTGTTACTCACCCCTCAAAAAATAAAAATAAACCTCTTATCCATATACGTTCACACATATTACACAAATCTCGATAAATTAAAGTCCAAATCTCTGTCATATCATAAATAATTATTTTCTTTTTACTTTACCCTTTTCCAAAGTACGACTTCGTGGAATGGAATTCACAGATCGACTGTCAATAGTGTCTACCAAAAACTATTACCGATTAACGACTATAATATTATATCTAATAGCTTTAATTATAAATTTTTAAATAATATAATATATAATTTTAGTTCGAAAACTACATATTATGCCATACAACAGTTATCATACTTATCGCAAATTTTATAGTTCGTCGGCATTGGGACTTGATGCTCGTTCCACGAAAACTTTTATCTGTTATTTCTAACTTTGGTTTCACATTTTAATTATACGAGTAAAACTATTTTGTATTTTTCCATATACAGATATTTTATTTACATGCATTAGTACATTATATAATAAATAATATTAAAATAACGGGATTAAAATGGGACTATCTTCTAAAAACGTGATAAAAAGCGTCCCCTTCGAAGTTTGTCGGGACAACGGGACGTGGTGATCAAAAAAGGGACAATCCCGTTTTAAACGGGACGTCTGGTCACCCTACTGTAAAGTCACTATTACATTAATGTTTACTGACATCACAATTTATAAAATTATCAATACACCGACTGTTCGACGTAATTTTAATTAAAATTTTTTATGTTTGTATCTGCTTGGTCAGTTGATTGAATATGTGAAAAAAATTAACTATATGAATCCATCTACGTCACCTGCAATATTAACCCGCAAGGAAAACAACCCAGTAATATAGCAGCGTTTAAATGCTTAGCAACCTCCGAAAATCAAATTTAATATTGTATTACGTATAAGCACTGTTCAATTATTATCATTTTGATTAGGTACTGTTAATTAAAATTGTCATTTTCTTCATAAATATATTACAAAGAAATATATTTAACAATTTACTATGTGATCCATGTATAATACATATAAACCAAAGGATTTTTAAACAATAATTCAGTAGTTTTCCTTTTTTTTTAGCTTATACACGCAATTAAACTATGTGATACAGATCTGAATAAAAAGTCTGGGGATTTTTTATAAGCTTAATTTACAATTGAAATTTAAAAAATATATCTAAATATATATTTTGTTTCATTTATTACATTTTGTAAATAATTTATATTACACAGGTTGTTTTTGTAACTTTTAAACTATTCACCAATATTTACCCTGTGGCTCGTTATTTTATGACCTTAATCTTGCCACAACGAAAAATAATAACTGTAGAAAATAAAACTGTTTTATATGGGTATAATCTGAAATTGTATATCAAAACGTAATCATCAGCACATTACCTGCAGCTCGTATACTAATAATTTGAATGATAATGACTTTTATCGAACGAGGAAATTGTGGCTGTCGTTTCCTTCAAAGGAATTCTACAGACATGTTTAAAATGAGTGTTCTAAGGAACTTTCAGACTCTCACAAACAGATTACTAATATCGTCGTGGGCGGAATCTATGTGGTCTTTTCATAAAGTACTTTGTTTGAAATAATACGGATACAACCTTTGTGACTGCTATAATACGAGTATTTTAGGAATAAAACAATTTACTACGTATGTATTATTTTAATACTTAGTTTATATTTAATCAAAAATTAGAAACCAATAAATTTACGCGTTATATTTTTAATATTTTCAGAAATATACTAGTTAAAACCAAAAATTTTCGTGGGATAATGAGTGCGTCATGCATAGGCTGATTTTAAAATGATCTAATTATTGACCTGTAGTAGTGTCAATATCGCACACTACAATAAATCCTCTTCTTCCATGATATACTTACTATATAAAAGAGAAAAAATAACGCTATAAAAAGGTTTACTTATTTTTTGACTTAAGTTTATTTATATATATTTTATGGATTATTTACAGTTGACGATAAAACAGTAATAATATGACAGTATCCAATTTTAAATTGATACTTAAGCTATGAAATATGTAGACTAACCTAAAAAAATTAATGTAATTATTAGAATAAACTAAAAAATGTACATGATTAAAAATTTAACAGTTTTTTTTGTCCAAATAAGAAAAAGTATAAAAAAATAAAACTTATAAAAATTATAATTTCTCTTAAAGCTTGATCGAAAATCTAACTTCTAATTTATATACAGTAAAATTCATTAAAATATTTCTTTATTTACAATAAAATAAACATGATAATTTAAATTAACTTTTTAATAAAGTAATTTAAAATAAATTTAGTTG